>JAUMHQ010000059.1:15608994-15631291 GCA_032361165.1 Enteromius paludinosus
TGATTTCAGAATTTTTAGATTTTCTGGCTGGAAACAAGAAAAAAAATCTTGTCTTAGAAAGCATTTTTTGCAGTGTAGTTTAACTGCCAAGGACAAAAGGCTGAACAAGCTATTTTACGCCATCTTAAAGTATATCTGTTAGCGAGCTGTTTTAGTGAGCAAGAGGAATCTGTACTGTCAGATGGGTTGTATTATGCACAAAAACATCTGAATGTTTATTCATCCTGTTTGTTGAGTCACTTGGTGTGAACAGACCTTATGTCTATGATTTGGCCCAAATAAGCAGTATTGGGGTATGACTTGGTAGAATAGGCCTCTTTAAATGAAACCTTGAAAATGAATGTGTCTTTATTGTAGGTAAAAACTTAACAAGCTGTTTACTTAGATTAATATTCAAAAGGATAGATTTTTTTTTCTTTTTTTTCTTTTTTTTAATTAATACTTCTATTCAGCATTGATCAAAAGTAAATGCTGTTCTTTTGAACTTTCTATTCATCAGAGATTCCTGAATATAGTGCATCATGGCTTCAACAGAAATATTAAACAGCACTACTGTTTCCAGCATTGATAATAATTATGCAAATATTACAATTATTTCTGAAGAATTATGTAATGTTTAAGACTGGAGTGATGGCTGCTGAATGGCAGCTGAATTAATAAGAATACATTTAAAATGTAAAAACATTCAAATGTATTTAAACAGAAAATGTTTATTTTAAATAAATGTCATATTTCACGACATTGCTTTTTAATGTATTTTTTAACAAATAAAAGCTGATTTGGTTAAAGACTTTTCCTGCCAAACTCTTTTAAATAATCCATTAAAGCAGGGGCCACCTAGTTCAGTCCTGGAGGGCCGGTGTCCTGCAGAGTTTAGCCTCAACACCTGCCTTTAAGTTTCAAGTATACCTTGTAAGAGCTTGATTAGCTGCTTCGGGTGTGTTTGATTAGAGTTGGAGCTAAAATCTGCAGGACAATGGCCCTTCCAGGACTGAAGTTGGTGACCCCTGCATTAAAGGATAGTGTAAATATTCACTCTTTTGATAGATTTATATCAGTTGCAGCTTTAATCACATTGAGTTAAGCATGTTTTTCCACTGATCCCGTATGTTCCAGTGCTCAAAGTGCTTTAACGCTGCCGTTTCCAAAGCTCAGTTAAGACAAAATTAGACTGAACTTAATGTCCAGGGATGTACTGGATACCGGATAGCTTAAAGGTTATATGTTCCAACTCCTGAAGGGGGAACTGACAAACTCTCACCTTTATGCCCTTGAACAAGATATTGGAGCTAAAGCCCAGGTTCCTCTTGGGGTATTGTCCAAAGTCACTTTGAGTCCAAGATGTTATGACCAAACACTGCCCACTGATCTTTAGCTGGGCTGTTGTAGAACATTTATCTTGTTCTATAGCTGCTTCAGTGATTTGGCTTTGTGTTCTGAATCACTTTCCTTCCTAAAAATGAACTTTCTCCCAAGAGGTTCACTTGCAGTATTTTCTTGTGTTTTGCACCGTCTTTCCTTCTTTTATTTGAAGGCAGATTTGCCTCCAAAAATAAGAATAAGATCTGTCATCATTTATTCAGCTTCATGTCATTCCAAACCTCTGTGACTTCTGTTGAACGCAAAATAAGTGACAAGGACACAATAAAAACACATATAAAAGTCATTTTTGTTCAGGCGGGAGGTTTTGATGCATGACCTTTTCTAGGCAGTGTCTGATTAGTTTGGTATTGCTCTTTCCCTTCGTAATAATTGAACCAACACTGGCTGAGACAACCAAACACTTGAATATTGTTTTGTAGGTTTATTTTCCCAGTTCATTTTCTTTAATCTAATAGCCATGGAAGTTTGTCATTCACAATAATAATTAATGGTTACTACAAATATAACTACAAATGCCATTTAAATTCCAATTCAATCCTGAATTGATATATGGGAGCAAACAGGATACAGAAGTTTTATAAAAACACTTCGGCGTTAAGATTTATTGACCTTTTTATATTTTCACAGTTTCACTATATCTTCAGTAAAAAGGCAGTTGTAGATGTTCTAAACACACATAATATTTCTTTTGCACAAACACATCTCCCTTCTTGCTAAAGCAGGTCACCAGCACTCTGGGGGCCCGGGTCAAGGTTACAAGATTTATAGGAGGACACCCAAGAAAGAGACTTTCCATTGAACTCCTAAGACAAAGTGTTATTTTTTTCCCTTCTCACTCCTCCTGGAGAGGGTTGTTCCTCTAGAGGACGAATGTGATGATAAAAATAGAGAGCAGGCGTATATCAGACACAGACGTAGTCATCAGTCTTCACCTCTGCATATTAGCATTGTCAGAGGAGTTTAATTAAGATGATTCCAATCTGACAGCAAGGCCTGAACCCATTACTTACTCTCTATTTGTCTCTGTAAGAGTATATGTGGGTGGTGTTTGCACGTGCATGCTCTACATGAGCTTTCTCAGTATGTTTGAACGTTGGTCTCATTTGCATGTTAGCTTTTTTAGGGCTGTGATAGTTTCAGCACTTGCCTTAGTAAACGGTAATGGCATGCTGCAGATTCTTTGCTATTTAAAATATGCATAATAAAGTCTTTTTTTCCGGGAACTCATGCAGAATGTTTTGTTGCACAGGCGCATTGATGATGACATGGGCCGCACTCATGAACTGGAGCACTCTGCCATCAAGTGCATGCGGGGGATTATGTACTGCTACATGCGGCAGTCTGATAAGGTGGGTCACAGCATCACACCATAGGACAGAACGCAGCAGTGCTTCATGCGTCAATTTTGCCTTTTGAAAACTCGAGCAACCTGCTGAAGATCACTTTATTCACCTCTGATACAGAACAACTTTACGGTTCTCTTGATCATTTTTGGTACTGTTCTTGTAAGGTTAAGGTTACGCTTATGTAGCAGCTTGCAGGTCAAACAACCTTGTGCAGAGTTGGCACAAGTATGGCAAAATTATGTAGATTGCATTTAGCACCGTTTTTTTTGTTGTTGTCTATTGCGACCTCTAAACTTGTTCACACTGGTTCATTGACTAACTTTGCCATGTATTTCTTCACTGTACTTCAGCTTTTCAAAGAAAATGTACATGCCTTCCATACTTTTCACATTTTCTGCAGTTCGCCGCTCTTTCAGGCAACACTGGGTTTTCTGTTCTGTTCTGTTCCGGGGTTTATAGTAAATCTCAGACAGAGCTCTACACATGGCGTGATGCTCTTTTATGGTCCCACTCACTGTTTCATGGATTTTTTTCTGCAAGCCTAGCTGGACAGTAGTTGTTTTACTTGCCCTGTCATTATAACTGGCAAAACTGGAAATAATATTAGTTTTTCATGAAATGTTGAAGAGTTAGTTTAACCAGAAATCATCAAATAATCATTTAGATAATTTAATCAACCTTTTTAATTAAACTTTTGTCTGAAAAACTAATTAGCATATATGTGATGAAACCCGAAAGAAATTGAAGTCCACACAAACAAAAACGTGTTTGATGTTCTCTATGTATGTGTGTTGATTAAATGCTTAATTATGATTTATCACATCCAAAATAAATATTTTTGTTTGCATAATACGAATATACAAATACACATGTATGTGTATTTGTTTTAATAAATAAACATGTGAAAAAAATTGAAGAAATATTTTTTTTTTTGCTGTATCGAAAACATACCGAACCGTGACACCACTGTATCGTATCGTACCGAACCGTGATTTTTGTGAACCATTACACCCGTAATATTTATATTAATATAATAATAATAATATATTTAGTATATAAATTATTACTTATTTACATGCATGTGTGTGTTATATAGATACATAATAAATATACACAGTATACACACGTTATGCAAACAGAAACTTATCATGATTAACCGTTTAACCGCACTAGTTGATACAGTAAACGTTTGTGTGATGACAAAACTAAATGAAATCTATTCGTCATATAAAATGACTGTAATACTGCTCATTTACTTGCATTATATTAACTTTTTGAATCTGAAAAGATGGTGTAATTTAGTTCTAAACTGAGAAAATATTTTATGTTTCTTTACAAATGTTTTCATGCGTTTCAACGATAAACATAATTCTTATGGGTTTTGAATTACACAGGAATAAGTAATTCCTAATAAAAAGGAATGTTTAATTTTGGATGAACTGCTTTCAAGTTTTCTTTATAAACTGGAAATCAAATGGCTCATCATTTCTTGTTTTGCAAATTCCTCCAGTGATAAGTCTCTGTCCATCCCTCAACTCACACTGGATTGTGGCAGCTACAGTATGTCTGTGACACACCGACACACACAGTAGAGTTGGTTTTGACTGCAGATGTGTGAACTCACTCTACACAGTGAATGGTGCTTGGGCATTATTTAAAGGGTTGTCGGTGGGGTTGTATTTGAGTGGCTGCCAGTTGAGCTTTTTTGTGAGTTTAACGGTTGGATGTTGCTGCAATCAGGGTTTTGACAACGTTCCCATGGCGAGCTGCCTGGAGTTGCTGCGGTCATTTGCTTAGTTGTTGGGCTTCCCGTTTTGGTACAGCTGGTGATGTCTGTTTTATTTTTTTTAACCACCAACTGAAAGGAAATGTTAAGTAATGCACAGGACCATTTGTAGTCTTTCACGCTGAGGCAGAGGACCCCAATCAAAAAAAGTGTACTCATATTGATATTGTTAATTATGATATGTTTTATATGATGTATGAATAAACACTTTACTTTTAGTATAACAAATTGCAGTAGAGTGCAGTTTTGTCAAGGACACATGGCCAGTAATGTATACTGTAGCTAAATTTCACCTCATCCAGCGCTGTCTTATAAAGTATCCTGTTGCAGTGTGAGAAACTGCTAAAAACGACACGAACGTGAATAAATCAGTTTTAGAACTTTTTGTGAACCCATTTGACCAATTAGATCAGTAGTGATTCATCTGCTAATATTGATTCTAAACATGATATGAAAAATGGAATTTCAGTATCAATATGAAAATTATTCTCAGGTCGGTATATGGTATCAAAATTTATTGCTAATGTTTTATTGAGAGAAAGTGGCATCTAACTTTAAATAAATATAATAAAAAAGAATAATAATCAATCAAATAAATTCTACAAAAAAACAAAAAAACATAGTTTTGATAAAAAATTATTACATTTTAAATTATATATAATACATAAAAAATATTAAAATAGAAAAAGTTATTTGAAATTGTAATAATATTTGGCAGTATTACTTTTCCTACTTTATTTTTGCTCAGCACAAAGGGCTTATTTCAAAAAACTGTTCAAAAAATTCGAACTACATCCAAAACATTTAATTTAGTATTTCCATGAGATTGTATCATTTTATCACTTTCTAGAAAGATATACATTATGCACATTTGCTAATCTAAAAATACCTTAAACATGCAGATCCCGCCCATTTTCCCACTGTTAATGAGTGGAACTTCGATTTTTGGTTATGCACTGATGCACTGTCGGTTGGGAGGCTATCTTTAACAGTAAGGGCAGTCTCATTACACATGCAAAAAGAGCTCATGTTAATGCGGTTTTTACAGTTGGCCATTGCTTTATAGCAGCTATTCTCTCCTAGACCTGAGCAATTATGCCTCTCTTGTGCCTTTGAAATTGTTCCATTTCATTTATTCCTGACCCCCAAGACCTGATTTGCAAGAAAGCTTTTCTGTGTCTTAATTATAATGCCTCGTTTATGCAGTTAATTACACAGTGCAGTGCTCATTAACATCTGTCTATAGCATTCACAAAGAACATTGGCTTTTTAATAAACTCACAATCCATTGCAACTGTTCATATCATCAGTTCCCCAGGTATATTCACCAGACGTGTTTACTGTGGCATGCTGCTGATAACACTCTGTGAAAAATAAGTCACAAACAGATGAAAACATTCTCGAATTCTAGTTAAGAAACGCTTGCAGTGTTAGTCCTTATGCGCTCACAAATACATGCATATGAAAACTAGCTTTGATGAGAATAAAGGTCAATCTAAAGTCACACATAATAAATCACTTTCATAGAACCTCTATTTTGCCAAGTACTGTGTCGTAGAATAATTGATGTTCCTTTAGCAACTGAAGGTTACTCACTGCCCTGTTGCTTTCAGGTTTTATTGGTTTAATTTTACAGGCAGTGATGACTAACAGATGTTTCAAATGTCATCCTTTGTCTCACAGGTGTCTTTATTGCTCTTTTTGCCTCTATCTATATTTGCTTTACTAAGACGTGGATTTGGACCAAGGGATGAGTGTTTTCTTTCTTGCAGACACTGACAGCGGTGTTATACAGGTGTGTAACTGGTGTGAAAAAAGAATTATTGTGTATCTGGGACAGAAGAATGCCTCTTATGACCTGACGAGAGAGGGGAAGGGAAGAATCAAAAAATGGGCCACTTATTTATAACACTTAAAATATGCTTTAGGGGCCCGTGTGTGATGCGGTCAATGGGAAAGGTCGGCCCAGTTTTCTGCTGTATTGACGAATGAAGGGTCCCTTTTCATATCTGTAAGATTTTAATATTTGAGTGACTGCTACAGAGGTCTTTAGTCATGTGCTTTATCTTTTATGTTGCGTTTAGTTCACCGGCTTCTGTGCAACATGTACTCGCTTTTTTATGTCTGTGTTAAAGGCAAATATTCAAAGGATGTTGTTTGTTATGTTGTACGCACTGCCATTTTGAGCTAGAGTAGAGAATTCCACTGTACTGTATCTCCAGGATTTTAGAAGAGATCAAATTCTGTTAATGCTTGTGTGGAAGATCCTTCGGGCTGTGTTGGAATTATGGGATACAGTCTGTGTGTGAAAATATATTGACGGTCCAGCGTCACATCTAGTGGCAATCAACCGATATGACTTACTAAATGTGTATGTCATTTGTTATCATTGAATTATAATTTGAGTATAGAATGCAGTACAAAAAATTGACATTAAAATAATTTTTCTGTATTTTTTAATGTCTGCAAAGGCCATAGGGGTGTATTAACACCTTTCCTGTTTGGTTTGCTATAAAACCCTAGCAAAAGTTACAGTAGCCAACTTTCCATCCAGTTTTTACACGTTTTGTTATCGACAAAGAGAATTTGCGGGGAAAAAAAATTTGTGAATTTGTGGTCTCCAGTCTGTTTCCATCCAACTGCCCTTTTACCGAGTAAATGGTGTGCGTGATGACGAACTGTCGCATAAGTTTTGGTGTATCGCAAAAAAAACCTGCCCTTAAGCTAGAAATAACAAGTTTAATGAGTTTCCATGTTTTTGCACTTTGTTATGATTTTTTAGATACTCCAGCATCAAGCCATTCGTTGCTATTCATAAGCAGGTGCAGTTGTTGTTGTTTTTCTGATTAAATTTGACTAGACTGTATTGGAAATAGGAACGTTAATTTGGGTTATTTTATTATTAACCGACAAGATTATGCTAAATTACAAGTAAATTAAATTTAAATTGATACGTGCCTGTGACCTATTAAAAATAACTTCATTTGTTTCCAGGGATTAATTTTATACATGAAAAAGCAGCATAAACAGAAAGTAATGATCGCATCACGCTCAGAGCTTGTGCTAACAGAGATAAACAAGCTATAAAAGAAAAAAAGGCTCATATGCCAAATATATATTTTTTGTAAATAAATAATACATTAACAAAACGAAAGAAAAAACCCCTGCAACAAGCAGCAGCCTGTATGCTGAATTTCAGTTGATCCTTGTGATGCGCTCATGAAAGCATGCATTTTACAGAAACCGTTTTTATTGTGAATGTACACAAACAAAATCAATATTTGGAATAATTTCGAATAATGTCTTATTTTTGAACGAGCATAGTACTGTAAGCTGTTCCCACTTTTTAGAAGAGGAAAAAATCAAGTGTTCTTGCTGGCGCTGCGCGCAGTAACCAACTACAATACAATATAATATCCTGGACAAAATTAAGCCTAATAAATTTAAACTTTTAAAGTATTAAAAAGAAACATCAAATTAAGATATTTATGTTTGGGAAAGGTAATATACAATTTTAGATGCAATAATATAAATATGATTCAATGCGCTTTTGAAGGAGGCTAAGTTGCTTTGACACGAGCAACACCACGAACACAGACGCTGCCAATAGACTGATGCTGTCATGTGACACTACATTTATTTGCGTTAAAGCCCTTTTTCTCGACAAAAGGTGTTTCCAAACAGTTTTTTGCAACATTTGAAGTATCGATATAGAATTCATGCGCTAAAGTTAAACGGAAAATTCTGTGTCGACATTTACAAAAATCTATCGATAATTAGCATTTCCATCAGCTATATCAGTAAAATATTTGAAGCGCTAAATATTTTTTCGCAAAAATGCCTTGGATTCAAACTTGGCTAGTGAGTTTGTCTGGGGGAAATAGTAAGGAGATAATTCAAATTATTTATTAATAACCCGTCAGATGATACATAATGAGAGAGTTTGTGTTTTGAATTTGAATATTGTTTGGTAGCTTTCTATAGATGTGTTCATCATGTATGTAACGAAAACATCCACTGAGTTTCGGTTCATTTATGTGAAGCGCGAGAATGACACGGCAAGCTCATCCTGTTAGGGTTTTTTTGTTTTCTTGATATTATGATTGCAAACAAATAAAATAGACCTTTTCCATCTCCAAATGACGTATTATTCTTTACTTTTTATGAGCAACAATTACGCTGTATTTCATTTGTTTCCACTGATGTCCTGAAGCGCTCTTCAGCTTCCTCTGGAAATACCATTGGATATTTACCTAGGTTAAATATACTTTTAAATACACTTTACTTTTTCATCGTGTGACACCGTCTCATTTGATGCTAATACGTTTCTTCATATTGTGTTAGTATCTGATAACACCAAATCAGTAAAAGAATAAAAACTGTGCTACGAAAGATCTCTGTTTTTACACTTCCTGTTTTTCCCCGCTTGAGAATTTCTGTCCAATGAATGGCTGTCCTTAGCACACTTCTGGTTTTGTTTACAACTTCTGGTTCTCTTGCAAAAAGGGCAATATGAAAGTGAACCACACCAAACCAAAAAAAGATCAACATTTGGTCCGGACCAAAGCAGGAAACCTAGCGGACTTTCCTGGTGTGAAAACACCCATAGTTTGCAGCTACTTTAAAATTCTAAATAGATTAGTAGTGGCTGTCACTAATCTTTAATTGATTTATTTTGTTTTTATTTTTAAAAAATGACTCTGTCTAATAACTGTTCTTTTGAACATCTGAAAATCCACCATGCTTTCTGCATTTTGATATGTTATTTTGCAGTTTATGCCTCATTTTTGTGCTGCATGCATGAAATAATCATGCTTATATACGAACCTCGACCTCATTTTCATCGTCTGAGAAGAACCCCCTGCGGCAGTCATGTCTGCTGGGTAGGTGATTGGTTTTCTGTGGTGAGTCTGTGCAGAAGCCTTACCTATCGTCTGCATAATCTTCTTATTTACTTGAGTTTATGACTTGCATCTGTTCAGTGTACTGTTTACTTCTCATCTTCATCTCTTTCTGTTTGATCACCTTTTAATTTCATCTGGTATGATATGTATTCAAGTAAGAAACAATCTGCTGTTGTTAGAGCAAATAAATATCAATATTTGCAGCATGTGTCACAATTGGTCTGAGCATCTTTCTCAGGAAACAAGTATGACATCCACTGAATTTGAAATGAATTTCTTTGCAATCGTAAAAACCCCCAAAAAACAATGTTTTTAAAAAGCTGTATTTATTTTGTGCATGCATATGTGCTAGAATTAATGCTTGCAGATGAACTGCATTTAATCTTTTGCCTGATCAGACTATCATCCAATGACTTTAACTGAATAAATGTATAATAAAGTGAAACACTTACATTTATTAACTTTATTATGCCATCATTATTGCTGTCTCTACGTTAGAAAATCACTATGAAATACACACATACCTTCAAATTGATGTTGTTATAAAACTCTCCTTATTACATCTCTGCAATCAGCTTGCATCCAAATATGTTGTCAGTAAATGCAGTATGGCATTTTAAAATGTTTTTCCTGTTAAACCATCGTTGATGGCAGAGAATGCATTATGTGACCAGCAAAGCCCTAACAACTCTAAAGCTTGAGTTATGTAGATAACTCATCCTGATTGAGCAGAGCTGTTCTCCGGCAGCTTCCTAGCATCTATTTCAAGCCAAGTAGACATCTGGGAGCGCTACATCTTTCCTGTAGAGAGATACACACAGTTGCTCCCAAACACTCACGTCATCTAAATTGTAATTTGCAGTTTAAGAGCTATGTGCATTAACTGATATAATGCAATATTACAGAGCAGTACTTAGAATGAGATCAAATTATGTTCAGGGGCTCAAATGAACCATGACCTCCAGGATTATCAATACTTTTTTTTCTTTTTTTTTACCTTAGTAAGCATTTGATCAATTAAGAAACAGCCAACATACCTTGGTTATATATTGCATGTTTCATTGATTCTACTCCTTTTACTCTTATCTTTTCTCTCTCTAATACTTTCTCAGGTGGAAAAGTTTAAGCAGGACCCGAGTCCGTCCACGTGCCTGCACTCAGTATTTAACGTGCAGACTGGAGATGAGGTTTACTTGTATGAAGAGTACAGCCATCTGCAGGTGTTTCCCACACTGCATTCACACACTATATTCATATACACTGCCCCAAAGTTGTTTTGTATTTAAATAAGTGATGCACTATGTATCCTCTCTAACCTTATTGAGATTTGTTTTCAATGTAGTATTTTATGATGTCTTATGAATTATCTCCTCTCATTCTTTATGACTGCTTGTTTATTTCGTATATGCGGCTGTAATATCTGCTGACTGGACCAGCGGTCAACAGCCCACAAAATGAATTCAACCTTTTGAATTAAGCTATTAAAATTCAATTTTGTCCATTAATGGGCAAGTAATGAAAACTTCAGAGTTTCATATTGCTGTCAGATTCTCTTTTTACTCGCCATCAACATTTACCATTTACATTAGCATGAGAATAAAGTTACATCGTTGTTAAAATGTACTGTACTGTAACCATTATTGACTATCCCTTTCCTTTTCTTTTCAGATTGATGCGGTGTCTCTGTTTCTGTTGTACCTGGTTGAAATGATTTGTTCTGGCCTACAAATAATCTACAATACAGATGAGGTATGACTGCATGAACTATTCCTTAAAAAATACCAGTAACAGTTTAATTTATGTCAACAAAATCCAATTCGCTTGGGTTCAGTTTTTTGTAAGCCGAGTACAAATATACATTTTTAGTTGTTCAATTCACTAGACATGTTCACTAGACAGGGACTGACACACAGTAAAGATGGACAATATACAATGGACCTTTTAGTCCATTACATTTTGCAGAGATTTCACTGATGTGACTGCATTTTTACACTCCAAACTAGGAAAACTCACAAAATTAGTTAATTCTCTAGAGTTAGTTATTGTCATCTGGGACATCCTCAGTAGGATAGGAATACTGTAGTAAGAACTATAATATTTTTCACCTCAATAGGCCAGTCAGTTTTTCCCATGATGATTTGCAGTAGATTAGGCAGTGAAATGGTTTCCCAAAATACCTTTACTAACAACAGGATTCTCTCTCTGTCTGCCTGAGGACTTACTTTTAGGGCATTCTGGCCATGACTACAGTACATTGAGCAATTTAGTTGTAAGAATTATAACTGCAGAAATAAAGTTGAAATGGTTAGGGGCAAAGAGCATAAATGCCAATTATTGCATTTTACCAAACTGAGAGATCACTTATGCAACTGCTTAAGCATTCTATTTGGAAAATACTGCAGCACAAATATGAAACTGTCATTAAAAGGCCTCTACAAATCCTGCTAGCACTTACCCTTGACCCTGGACTCACACACCAGAGGAGACACTGAGATGTGTTGGCGGTTGGTAATAGTTGTGTAATCTTTCTCTTTTCTTTGGGCTCCACAGACTTCATTAAGGGCGTCTTTTATTCCTGCTATCCACTCCCAGGGGCATTTATTGAAAACTCTGCTGATAAACCACTGTCTGTTGAATAACTGCAGCTTTTATTTATTCAGCCACGTTGTCCTTTTCTTGGAAATTGTTAAAATGTTGCGTTTTCGAAAAATTACAGTGTACAACTATATTGTGTAATGTATATGACAGGCAGAATCACCTTTCAAGCTGAGCTTTCCTCCCAAATCTTAACAAAATGTCACAGTAGCTTTTATTTTGCTATTTGCAAAAGAGTTGCAAATTGACGTCTCTGAGCAGTGCCTGCTCGGGTGTGTAATGCAATTAAAAAAAACACAGTTGTGAAATCAGCTAGTCCATTCCATTATTAATGAACAGCAGAACAAATCGGGGAGAAATTGCTAGTTTAATATTTTTCTTACTCATCATTGGCAGTGCATTGTTTCTTATATAATTTGTGCCTTGGTTCTGGTTTGGATTGAGGGGGAATAGGGGAATCCCTGAGCCAGTATAATTTGTGGAATGAAATTCTTGAATGAATGAACATACACCCAAAGCTTTACAATCATGTGGGGGGTCTCTCCTCAACCACCACTAGTGTGGTTGAGGGTTTGAAAGGTTTTAATGCACTTGGGAATTAAGATGTTGACTGGGACCTTGCTAGCGTGGAACCACATGTTGGTTTGTATTTGATCAACTTTAAATGTTTGAGTTTTACAAGTACAAACTGCGTGCCCAACTAAGTAAGCCAAAAGGTAACAATGACACGGAACCCAAACCCAATTGTTGATAGAAATAGAAAAATATTGTTGGGAGGCTAGCCTGTTCCTGTAGCCAGATTCTGCTTGAAGGAACTAGAAGGAACTTAAAGTAATTTGATTAAACAGCTAAAGATCCATTTAAATGAGTGATTTAGGAAATTTCATTGTTCAAATCTATTATTAGAAAGACATATGGACTAAGGGCTGCTTCAGCAGTTACTGTACAATTATTAACGTAAACACCTTATCCAGCAAACAAGAACCACCACGACTGATCCATCTTGATCCTCCGAAAAGTTCCACTCCTGCACTCCATTTTCTCTATGTGGCTGAGAGAAGGAAGAAGAGAGAAAAAAGTGCCACCCCAGGCCTGCGGTATTCATTAAGATACCATAAAGCTCGTCACATTAATCATTTTAGTCCAGGCCCAAAATAAAAGTGCTAAAGCCATCCCTCTCTCCTTCTTTCTCCCTCTGCATTTTGTCTTTCGCCTACCTTCCTCAGTGCCCCATTTTAACGTGCTTTAGGGGCCCTCGGTTCTCTTCATGTTAAATTAAAAGCGCTGTCAGCCCGGCCTCCCCGGGTGTTTGAACATTTCCTCATTTATGTACCATAAAGTCATCATTCTTTCGCTCATCTTGTTTTTCCTATGGCCTCATTCCACTCTGGGGATGGGAAGTGTTGAGGGGCTTATGATATTAACAATGCCACCCATGGAAGTGATGGATTACTTTAGCTGCTTTAAACAGTGCATCATTATTCAAATAAATTCATGTATAATCAGAATATTCGATGGGTAACGCGAGGGAATGCTGATGTATTGACAAATAAAAACACCCATGGCCTAGAAAAGCTTTGAGAGCAGGCCTACTTGTCGAAGCAAAGCTACATTTGTTGATGTGTGCTGGTGTCTGGATAGCAAGCAAAGGAGATGGAGATCTTGGCCTGACACATTTCCCTGGCATGTTTGCATTTGTAGGTATCATTCATCCAGAATCTGGTGTTCTGTGTGGAGAGAGCGTATCGTGTGCCAGACTTTGGGATGTGGGAGCGGGGAAGCAAATATAACAATGGAAGCACAGAGCTGCACTCCAGGTAAGGCTCATCATTGCCTTTCTGTTCCGTTTCTATAACTTTTTGTCAAATAAATAAAACCGCTATAATTTAATTTGGAGGTAAGGATGCACAATATATCAAGGAAACATTGGCGATTTAATAACACTATTCTACTGTGTTCAACTATGAGTTTGTTGTTTGAAAGAAAATAAAAAAAGCTTAATTTTATACACAAACATAGTAATATTGTGAAATTATATTACTGTTTAAAACAAGTCCTTGCTATATATATATATATATTTGACAAGGTAATTTATTCATGTGATGCAAAGCTGATTTATCAGCAGCTATTACTCCAGTCTTCAGTAATTCTTTAGAAATCATTCAAAAATGCTCATTTGGTGCTTAAGAAATCTTTCCCTTTATTGCTAATGCTGAAAATAATTTAATTTGAAATAGAAATCTACAATGTAAAAGTCACTGCTATGTATAACCAGGTTTACTTAAAACGAGAATAAAGGGCATTTCATCCAATTACAAAGACCAGACCGACCGTCACCAATACAGTTATAGTAACACATTACAGCAGATGGTTCTCGCTCATTTTTTATACATTATCCAGTTTTGTGATTTTTAGTGGGTACTAATGCAACATTACTCATGCTCTGTATGCAATGAAACAAACTTTTGTTTGCTCGCAGTAATGAAACCCAGCACCTTAAACGACGTGAAAGTTTGAGCTCATGTTGAGAAGGTTATAGATTGGAGCATGCCTGTGATGGCCCTCCAGTAAGGGTGACACTTCATTTCACCTCCTCTGGGTGAGTCCATGAGTGACTGAACTCTAACTGAGAGGACTCACATAGAGAAGCTCCTATCTGCCCATTGCAGAAATGATTCTTGGTGTTCTGCAGACGGAATGGACTGTGGATTTGCCCAGACAATATGCTTTATAAGAAGAGCAAGTCAATAGGCAATGACTCACAACACATTGCTTTGCCGCTCTTTCATAACCAGACTCAATAATGATTCTCTCCATCTCTGCTTCCTTATCTTGCCGTCACAGCATCCCCACTGAGGGCCAATTAGAGTATTGACTTCGTCTCTTTTCAACTGAATGAAAAATCTTGTTTAACATTTTTAAGCAGATATTGAAATACTTTATAATGATCAATTTATGATTCACCAGTCTTTAAAATATATATTTTAGAGAGCTGTTGAGTAGGGAAGAGACGGTATAATTATTTGTTATTCCTTGGTACAAAAAAAATGACTTGTAGCATAAAGCTTTACAATTTTACCTTAAACAACTTCGATAATTGCTAGTACAGTATAATTAAACTAGAAGTACGCAAAGGCTTGTGCTAGTGCAGAAAAAGTCACTTATAATGTTACAAAAGATTTCTACATCACATAAATGCTGTTTTCTTAAACTTGCCATTCATCAAAGTCTCCTGAAGGAGAAATAATAAGCAGCAACGGTTTTCAACATTTGTGATAATAAGTAAATAAGCATGATTACAATGATTTTTGAAGGATCACATGACACTGAAGACTGGAGTAATGTCAGCTTTGCCATCACAGAAATACATTTTCAAATAAATGGTCATTAAAATAAAAAATGAAAAGTTTACAATATGAATTGATGTTTGATGATCTCTCTAAAACTAAAAAGGGTTAGTAAACCTGTGTTTTTTACATTTAGAAGCATCACATCTATACCACGCTCTGTTTTACAGAGCCCATCCAAAATGAATATTATAAATGTAAATGTTAATTTTTGCAAGCTGGGGCAATTGTGTTTCTTGTAAGTAATTAATGAGTTGGTTCTTCTAACATGATTATTTTGTGTACAAAGTAAATAGAGTTGTTGTGCTGCGGGGGTTGGAGCTTTATATCTGTGTACCAGCACAAAGGAAATAGATGTCACTTCACTGTTTTCAGAAGTCATGTTGTTAGATTCTATTGAAACCCTGCCAGATTTTGAGTGAAGTCACAGAACTCCAGAGGGCTGTAATTCATGACCATTCAAGAGGCCTGTTTAAAAGTTTCTTTTGAAATTCTCTCAGAAACGTTCCATTTAATTAAAACGAGAATAAAGGGCATTTCATCCAATTACAAAGACCAGACCGACCGTCACCAATACAGTTATAGTAACACATTACAGCAGATGGTTCCCGCTCATTTTTTATACATTATCCAGTTTTGTGATTTTTAGCTTTACCAGCTTGAAAGTAAAAGTAGCGTAGTCTGTCAGCATCATTGTCAGATTTAACCAATATATCTGGGGCTGAGCATGTTTGCTTTCTGTCCAGGCAGAAAATCAATAGTGTCTCAACCTCATGTAGCTTGATTGTGATCGTAGCTGATGGTTTTGTTGGGAATGGACGCACAGAGCTGAGCTGGATTCTTCCATGTACTTTTCAATTTAGAATTATCCTCAATGCCTTTCAGTTTGCTCGTTTTCTACATTTTCGCTATTGATTTTTGTGCACCAATAGCACTGGGCGAATTTTTTTTTTTTTTTCAAATTGCTCAGCGCACCTAGCTCTAAACGTGCGCTCTAATCATAAGAGTGAGTAGCCGAAGAAGCAAAAATGACAGAAATTGTTAGCTTTGTTTAACCTCAAAGGAATCTTTCATGGATGAAAACGGCTTTGAATATCGGCACCTGGAACAGGAGAGTGTTTAATGAGAGCTTAGTTCTCTGTTCGCGAAAAGTGCTCAAATAGCAAGTGCATATTAATTTTGTCTTAAAAAGGAGATACTCATTGTGAATCTGATCTGTTGTCTTTTAGCTCGGTGGGACTTGCCAAAGCAGCTCTGGAAGCCATCAATGGATTCAACCTGTTTGGAAATCAGGTACTGCTGACATCCTTTGGCTAATAATAGGTTTATTCACACGCAAATCTAAATTATGTTATCATTTTGTGGAACCCAACAGAAGATATTTTGCAGATGTTCTAAACTGATACTGTATTTTTCATCAAAACTGACAAACCATAATCAAGAAAAAATTTTGCATGGAATTTGCATTTTTGGATGAACCACCTCTTTAATCACTGAATAATAAATGCTTTTTGAGAAACTGTGTTTAATGTTTATAAAAGGAGGATTTTACTAGTTCAACCGCAAGGACACAATGTACCAACAGCTCTCTTCATCTTTGTAATAAATAAATGCGTCTGCTCCTGCATGGGGATCTAATTCATTGCATAAATGTGTCTGAGGCAAGAGAAAAACAAAACAAAGTGATCAAGATGATTGGGTTAGATTGTGTTTGAGCTCTCCGTTTTGTCAGATTTCCAACTTTGATGGATGGTGAATACGTCTATCTGATTTTGGTGCTCTTTTCTTTTTGGAGCGGTCATTAGTGGGATTAATTTGTTTTGGTGTTGAGGGAAAATCAAGATGGCAGTGGGCCACATCCATTATATTTGGTAATGGACCGGAAAAGTGATAACATCCTCAAAGCGCATCCATTTTGGAAGAAGAATCTCACCCTGCCCCCCATCTCCCAAATTTACTCACAGATGAAGCTCCTTCGGAATGGATTAAGTGCGTATAGTTGTGAACCTTGGATGTTTGTTTAACAGAAGGGTGGATGAGATTTAAAAATGTGGTGTAGTTGTTTGTAGTTACTGCTTTTTGACCTTTTGCCAAGTCTGCCTCTTCCTGTCTAATGTGGCTCTCTGTGTTCTGCCATTAGCAGGAAACATGGTGCAGTGTATGAAATGACTTTATGGAAGTGACTGCTGTAGACAGTGTTGTTCTGAATTAATGGAGGACTCAAATGGCTGGCTTTGCCATGTGTCTCTCAGTTGGATGGAAGGCGTGCTGTGTCATCACATGGGTTATGTTATTAATGATGGCTCTCACGCTCCATTTCCTCAACTAACTCTCAGCATGGACGGCAGGGCTGGAGCTTTCATGTGCTTCTTTGGAACAGGAGCTGTCAGAGCACGGTTATAACAGGATAAAAGAAGGTAGATCTTTCACGCCATATGTTGAGCTACATATTGCTCAGTTTTCAGAATTTTAATTAAAGGTCCATCATTTTCTCATGGATTTAGATTTAGGGCACCATGAAAGGTAAGGGTTAGATTTACAAACCGCATGAGAGAGGTTTATCTTTAATGTTAGAGGGTTTTATTTGACATTTTTCTGTCACACCATAGGATTTGATGCATCAACTATATGGGTAGTTGATGCATCATATCCTATGGAAAGTACTCAGACCCCCTTAAAAATTTAACTTTTTTGTTATATTGCAGCCATTTGCTAAAATCATTTAATTTTTTTCCTCATTAATGTACACACAACATCCCATATTGACAGAAAAACAGATTTATTAAAAAAGAAACTGAAATATCACATGGTCCTAAGTATTCAGACCCTTTGCTGTGACACTCATATATTTAACTCAGGTGCTGTCCATTTCTTCTGTTCATACTTAAGGTGGTTCTACACCTTCTTTTGAGTCCAGCTGTGTTTGATTATACTGATTAGACTTGATCAGGAAAGCCACACACCTGTCTATATAAGACCTTACAGCTCACAATACATGTCAGAGCAAATGAGAATCATGAGATGAGGAACTGCCTGAAGAGCTGAGACAGAAATGTGGCAAGACACAGATCTGACCAAAGTTAAAAAAAAGGAACTTAAGGTTCCTAAGAGCATAGTGGCCTTCAGTATGTGTGGAGAAAACCAGGCACTGCTCATCACCTGTCCAATACAGTCCCAACAGCGAAGCATGGTGTTTTTCTTCTGCAGGGACAGGACGACTGGTTGCAATCGAAGGGAAGCTGAATATGGCCAAGTACATGGATATCCTGGACCAAAACCTTCTCCAGAGTGCTCAGGACCTCAGACAGGGCCGAAGGTTTACCTTCCAACAAGACAATGACCCTAAGCACACAGCTTAAATAACGAAGGAGTGGCTTCACAACAACTCAGTTAGTTACTGTTTTTGAATGCCCCAGCCAGAGCCCTGACTCAAACCCAATTGAGCATCTCTGGAGAGACGTAGAAATGGCTGTCCACCAACATTTACCATCCAACCTGACAGAACTGGAGAGAATCTGCAAGGAGGAATGGCAGAGGATCCCCAAATCCATGCGTGAAACACTTGTTGCATCTTTCCCAAAAAGACTCATAGCAGTATTAGATCAAAAGGGTGTTTCTACTAAATACTGAGCAAAGGGTCTGAATACTTAGGACCATGTGATATTTCAGTTTTTCTTTTTTAATAAATCTGCAAAAATGTCAACAATTCTGTGTTTTTCTGACTTATTTTCAGAGTTAGATTGACATTGTTTAATAGCAGATGTTCACATTTAGCTAAAGTCAGCACTTATCTCAGTAAGTAGATGATGGCATTCTGCTGGAGTCTAAATATCAGTCACACGCCTCCCATTCTCACACTCTTCAAAGTCATTTACATCACAATCCCTCTCAGCATGTAAATTGTTGGTTCAGAAGCTCGTATAAGCATTTCGGTTCTTTGTGAGCTTCTGTAGATGAGCTAAATGTGCTGCAAAATGGTGCTTGTTTTATAATCGGTCTGCGCACACAGAAGAAACGAAATTGAAAAAGTGCTCTCAGTTTAAATGGAGAGGTGTGAGGGGAATGCAGAGAAAACAGAGAAGCAATAGTTTGTTCTGATGTGATGGCCCTTGATGAGTAAGAAGCCTCCACTCACTGTGGTTACTGGAAAAAAACAAAACAAAAAAAAGCTGCTAAAAGTGTGCATTGTTTTTGTTTTTTTGACACTAACCATGTGATACACTTTTTAAATGTAGTAGCTGCATGTACTAAAAAAGCATACCATTTTGTCAAATGGTTCCATAGATTTTATGTACAGTATATATAATGTGATTTACATAATTTTATATATTTTGTTCCTATGCAATTTCTTTTGCCTACTGTGCATATACAAACTGCTGATGCATTATTAAAGAGGTCATATGCATATATAGGTGTGTGTGTGTGTGTGAGGTGAAGTTTTTGTTATTAAACGTATGTGGCAGTCACAGTCTACGCTGGTGTAGAGTATGCCTCCGAGCGGAGTTTAAATTGTGAATCTCATTTGGCGATTGGGAGGTTGGCGGTTTCAAGGTTTTTTCAGGAAATGATGTGAAACTGTTGCTGTGTGACACCACAAGCCCAAAGTAATCACTGAAAACGGACTATTTTTGTTAATAAATGCTGCATCAAAGCAGCATGATTATGTGGTTTTGTAAAAAGCAGTGTGGGTGTGATTTTAGGACACACTGTGCAGGACTGGCCTTTACTTTTTTTAATACGGAGCTCGTAAGCAAATCTTGCATTATCTGACTTTATGAGAGACCCACTATCACCTGTAACAGACACTGTTGAATTCCTTCCATCGAGAGGAAGTGTCGAGATGACCAATATAATGTTTGTTTACCTCTGCCCTGCAGGGATGCTCCTGGTCAGTCATTTTTGTGGATCTGGATGCTCATAACAGGAACAGACAGACTCTGTGCTCTCTCCTGCCGAGGGAGTCTCGTTCCCATGTGAGTTCTTTTGGCTACTATGCATATACAATATGCTCATCCATTATTGAAAGGGTCATGTCATGATGATGTCACTTTATTTTTTTATACCGCTCATACAGTAATGCTAGTCTAGGCTTTTCGCATTCAAAATGTTCTTAATTTATGTTCTTAATGTTGAACGGTACTACTGTGCTTGTCAATGTATATGTTCCTTTTGTATATGAAGTGAGTACCAATCCTTCTTTTAGCTATTCCTTGGACTAATATCTCTCTTTTTATGGGTACTTGATTAGAAATGATCGCTATTCACTTAGTGCAGCACTAAATGATTAAGAAAAGCCTAGCTGGAATGAGCTACAGTATTGATCAGACATTGAGGAAGTTGGTTATGATTCGATGGATGCAGGGAGCATCTCAAGTTCTGAAGCCAGGAGGGTAGATAGAGAGGGTGTTTTAAGAGAGAGATGCATTAATACGTTCGCTTTTTCTGACATTAAAAATCCAAGAACTTATGAACTAGTTTCAGTATGAAACACATTGAAACATCACATTTTCAAAGCATATCTAACTCTTCATTTCACAAAAAAATACATTTCTTGTGATTTGACCTTTAATAGCATCCATAGAGAAATTAATGACATCTATTGCCCTGGTTTGGTCAACTCACTGTGTCCTTTCCGTCCTTCACAATGTCAATTAACAATACATAATTCCTATTCTTCTTTGTGCTGATTTTAATGGAGAACAAAGTAATCTCTGGCAGAACAGGTACATTATCATGATTTGGCCAAATTAAGACATAAGTGCATTATGCAGAAATGTTCTTGCTTTGAAAGTTGAGCGAGGTTGTTGGATTCCGTGGCTTGACATGTATAGGCTTATGTATCGCACTTATTGGAGCCTCTTCAATGAGTTTGACTAATGTGTTATTAAAACAGTGGAGGCTAATGTAGAAAAATAGCCCATTCTCAGGAAGAGAGTGGTCACTTAACCCTGGGTTGCCTTGATATTTCCTGATGGAAAGCAAATTCAATAGAAGAGCACTGAGTCACTCAATGTCTATTTCTTACGCAAGTGCTCTTGTCATGTAGAACACCGATTCGGCCCTCCTGCCCTGCATCAGCTACCCAGCTTTCGCCGTGGATGATGATGCTCTATATTCCCAGACTCTGGACAAGATAGTCCGCAAGCTGAAGGGCAAGTACGGTTTCAAGCGCTTCTTACGGGATGGCTATAGAACAGCCAATGAGGACAAGAACCGCAGACACTACAAACCTGCCGAGATGAAGGTGAGTGTGGTTAGTATATTAGCTGAAATGAAAAAAGGAAATTCAGTGAAAAGGAAAATGAAAAGAGCTTTTTTCCCATATTTAGGATGAGTTATAACTAGCCTCAGGTTTATCCCTTCTTTTTCAGAAAGAGAGATTTTGCTATAAAGGTTAGCGACAGATCTAACAAATGGCATTCCGGCGTTTTCATACACATCTTTTAATCTGGTGCAAATTTGCTTATTTATCTATCTCTCAGGAGAATGCAAGGGCTGTGGGTAAATCCCATTTGATTGGGTTGAACTGCTAGGATATTAACTCCAGAATTAGCCTGGGAACATGCTGCGTCTGACTCTGAAAACTGAAAGGGAGAGATTTAACCCGCAGCAAATCATCACATCAGCTGCTGTAGATGACCTCCCAGTAGTGGGAATGAAGTAAAAGAAGACAAGGACTCTTAGTAGGGTCAAATGCTCCATCAATATATCTACCTGATTACTTCATCCACCCTAAGAGGGATAGCTCATCCAAAAATTAAAATTCTGTCATTAATTACTTGCCATCCAACCCTGCTCCTGGCGATCGACTGTCCTGCAAAGTTTAGCTCCAACTCTAATCTAACACACCTGAAGCAACTAATTATGTGTTTTAGGATGCTTGAAAATTAAAGGCATGTGTGTTTGCTTAGAGTTGGAGCTAAACTTTGCAGGACA
>JAUMHQ010000059.1:15647719-15661950 GCA_032361165.1 Enteromius paludinosus
AAAATATATGAAAGTCTAATTTTTATCAGTACATTACAGAAAATAATGAACTTTATCACAATATGCTAATTTTTTGAAAAATACAGTATAATATAGTTAACATAATAGCACTGCTTATGTGCTTCATTGTGAAACGCACTGTGTTTTGTTTAATTCAATGTAAAATTTAAAAGTTGACAATTTTCAATTTTAGTCTGTACAAAATATATACGTGCAGGTGTTGCACAGGGCTTGCAGCTCAGGGCCGCCGTCTCCCATCTCTGAGCCGTGTTACTGAAAGGATGAGGATACAGTGTTCTACAAATTCCCTTTTGTTGACCTTTTGTTCAGGTGTGTTTAGGGGAAATCCTGCTCAAGTCAAAGAGTACCAGGAACTGCTAGAAGCTGTCATCTTCCAGTCCTTTGATGGTAACTTACGGACACACACATGCATACACGCATCTTTTTGGACAAACTGCCAAAGCTTGTCAAGTCGTGATGGACTCTGTTTGCCAGCCAGTGTCCTCCAGCCCCTGCCAATGACTGTTATTTTCCCATTACTCTTTATTAGAGTGGTCCTTTTGTATTCATCTCTCCCAGGCTGTGTGATTTCCTCAGACGTGTCTCAGTCAAGTGCACAACAGAGGAGATGCTTATTTAAACAGACCAGATCACCAGCGATTCCCCACACACACACACAACACTTGCTGTCTGATCGTCTTTCAGTCCACAACTACAACAATAAGCAACTTAATAACTAGTTCGGCTCTTTTCATTCGCTTCTAGTGAGCCTCACCCATACAGATGAGCCCCCTGCTTATTGGACTAATTATGGTTGATAGAGAAAAGGTGAATTTGAGGCTAGGCTGGATTCTGCTGACAGCCTGATTCCATGCTTTTACTGCAGGGTTTTCTGTCTCTACATTTTCACATATTTAATAAATACATATTCATCTAAATTGCAACACTGACATCCAACAACATGATATTTTTGAGATCTCCATAGACAGCAAGGTCCAGAAACATAGCAAGGATATTGGTAAAATAATGTGACTTCAGTAGTTCAACCCTAATTTTACTAAGCTATAAGAATACCTTTTGTGCGTAAAAGAAAACAAAAATAATGACTTTATTCAATAATTTGTCTCCTCCATGCCACCCTATAGAAAATGTCACATACATAAACAATGTACGTATGTGTGTGGAAATGATTTTTACTGGGATAGCATAGTCACTAGCAGCATGCAACTCCATACCACAGAACCATCTCATGCACATACACAAGACACTTTGGGACTCTCTAAGTTTTGTCTAATTTGATTTTCCACAGGCCACGCTGTTATTCCCAAGTATTACTATGTGCCGGCAGACTTTGTAGAGGCTGAACAGAAGAACCATGGCAGCCAGAAGCGCTTCCCCAGCAACTCAGGGCGTGATGGGATGCTGTTCCTCTGGGGACAAGCCCTCTATAACATCGCTAAGCTGCTGGGTGAGTTTCAGATCCATCCAGAGCCCAGGGGTCAGGACTATTTCACAGAAGCACAATAAAAGAGTTTACATAGATGTTCTTTTATTTATTCATGCAGTGACTTCATGCCATTTGCTCACATTTCTCAAAAGGAAAGAGACCGAGAGCCATTGTGGTCTCTCTGAAAGCAGTTGACAAAATGGTTCATAAACTGAACTAAATAATGGAATCGCATGAAAGGAGGTCAGCAAATGTGTTTTATGAAACACAGTAGTTGTGTGAGAAATTGTCAGCATTATTTAGTTACCTCCACTTCCTTTGAAATGGGTAGGTTTTCCTTTTTCTTTGGAGTCCAAAAGGTGGTCTACTTTTTTTTATTTATTTCTGTTTTGTACAGCAGATGTGGGGGCCGCTTTCAAAATGGACAAGAAAACAAAATAAAAGCAGTCTGTGTGACTTGTGCACTATTTTTCCAAGTCTTCTGAAGCCATTTTCATGAGGAACAGAAAGAAAGTGGAAGTCATTATTCATTAATCTTCTCCTCCGCTGTATCTTCTGACTGATCGTGCCACATTAAGTTTGATTTTCAGCGAATATCAAATTCTAAGTCTAATAACTATTCTTATTAAGTATTAATATGATTTCCCTCACAAAATATTGTTTTTCAGCAGTGTTATTACCATGCGGCGCACTCAGAATGATTCATATTGTAGACAGTGATTCATGCAGTTAAATCCAGACCAGCAGAAATATTAGTAATCTGTGGAAAGGGCTTGTTTTTCGAATCGAAAGCCTTGCTCGGGTTAAAAATGCAGAGATTTGTTTAAAGCTCAAGTGAACTGGGCAGTAATTCTGTTCTGTTTGCTGTTCAGTGGATGGTTTGATTAGCCCAAAAGACATCGACCCCATCCATCGCTATGTGCCACGGCAAGATCAGAGGAACGTCAGCATGCGATACTCCAATCAGGTAAGCTGCATCGTGTCTCCCGTATAGGCAACTGCACACATGCTAAAAATGTATCCTCTAAACACACTTGTGAATGGTCTGTGTTTAATCTCCCTCAGAGCCTCATGCATAATTTGTTGCAGGCTTTAGCAGAAGCCCTGATACATATGTGTATCAATCCCTTACAACTGACTTGTTATTCCACCTCAGTTTCTTGTGGATCTGTTTTTGCTCAGACGGACCACACTGCCCTTGATAAACCTAGACACCTGCTGTTTCAAAGCTAACACAGAGCTCCCTTGTCGGTCCCTATAGACGGTCTGCAGTATCACTTTAATACAGCATCTGCTCATTACAGTGTTTGAATTGTCAGAACCCTGACAAAAAGTGGAACAGGGGTTGAAAAATGTGCTTGCGCATTCAAACGGATAACTTTTTCATCACTGAAGGATATCTAGTAAAAATCATGAAATTAAAACTTTAAAACACAACCCTGCTGCTAAAATTTGAAATAACTGAGTATGCACTGCGGTTCAAAAGTAACTTTTATTCAGCAAGGAGATAAAGTTGAACAAAAGGGACAGTAAAGAGATTTGTATTAATAAATTGGTTATGGTATAAACTATGGTGAACTATTATTAATAAGATTTATAATTTTTGTTTAAATGTGAATCTGTGGTGTCAGTTCTGTTCTCTAAATTCCTCACTGGTTTATGCTCCATGTCTGTTAGATATGAGATTTCATGTGTCTGTTGCTGCTTAGAAAGCCTTGTTACAATTAAATGTCTATCATAGATTTTATACATAGGGCTAGCTACCAAATGTAGTTTTTTATACAAGTACTGTACGTAAGGATGTAGGGAGCTATCAGAAATGTAACTTTCCATCAAGAACTCTGACTCTAGATGTCACACTTCTATTGTAGCGAGCATTGTGACTCATGCATGCAATAAAAGCTAGCAAAAAGGTTGAGGTTAGTGCTGAGCAAGCGTCGTCAGTGCATATATCTATCTATCCACACGGTTTATTAGTAACAAGCAGATATATTTACTTAAATATTCATCCATCCTATTTTTCAGCACATACAATAACTACTATGCACTTACATTTAAATTAATAATTTGGTATAATGCACTTAGTGTATGTTTTTACATTGTACTTATATTTTTAAAAATACCTATATGTAATTGCGTATGTATTCAATCTCAGCCAACAAAATTTTATGTTTGTCAATTGTTTATTAATCTTTGTGAATTCTAACACTCCCTGTCCTCTGACAACGCAGTATGCTGAACTTAATCATATTAATTTATCTCTCTGACATGCCTGAAAATGGATTCAAAAATGCCAGTGGATACTTTTATTAAATATTATAGTGGATTACCTGTTCATCATATTCACTTGTTCATTAAAAGCAGCAGTGTTTTGATTTTATTTATTTCACAAGCAGAAAAAAATGCAAATGTGATACCTTCCTCCTGCGTGATCTGTGAATTGTCTGGCATAACAGCTGTTCTTTCATTCCTCCCCTGACTGAAGCCGCCTTCTCTCGTCTGCTTTCAAGGCGAGGCACTTCTCAAAGGAACGTACCTTCATACCATGAAACCAGTTTAAAGACACGGTCTTCAGGAAAGTTGGTGCTAAAAGAAAAACGCATTCATAATTGCACTATACTGCCGGCAAAATCATCCCGAATAACCTCAGCCCTAGTTGAGATGTAGCTTTAATTTGACTGATATTGGCTTGGGAGCCCAAGTTTGTCTAATCAGAGGCAGTGAGGGGCAGGCATGTGTTTTATTCATGAGTGTTGCACCACTGCATGGGAAACTGGGAGGAGCCCTGCTGCTTTGAAGGAGGGCACTGCATATTGCACAGTAATGCGTGGCGTGCTTGTCTTTTCACTTTTGCATCAAAGGCTGTGCTGACTAAAGGGCACATTGCTGTGGCTGCTGTTTATTTGCTTGCATGGCGTGTTCGTGTCTGTTTATGGAGGGATTTAGCCATATGAAGTGTCAGTTTATGTTTGTTTATGAGGAAAGGCCTGTCTTTGAGCAATGTTTATGCGAGTACTCATGCACTACATGATTGAATATTATTGGCAGTTTGTGTTTATGCACAGGTTGTTCTCAGCCTACACTTGTCCCTCTAACATCTCCCATACTTTGTCCTCGGTATGAAAGCAGATCTTTATTTTGAACCATGTCCTTGCTCAGAGATTAGACAGGCCTTTTTTCCCCGATTGATGGATGTACCCTGTTTCAACAAAGCACAGATGGAGCTCGGTTTAAATTTAGAAACGATTGTTCAGCAGAGCAGCCAAGGTGCAGGAAGCAGCCTCATCTTTTTGCCTTTTAAACACCGCGAACAGCTTTTGAAATGCTTCCCTCGCTCACATACACAAGGTTAGGGAAAGAGGCCTTTTTGCAGTTACCTAGCTTTGCAGACGCTATTTTTCTGATTCATATTTAATTTGATGCATTAAGACAAATGTATTCCAACAGAACGCGGCCCCATTGTTTTTGTTGGCTGTGCTCAACGACTGTATCTTTTAATGTGAAAACACAGGATGTTCCTGCAGTATGTCTTCTAGGAAGTGATTGTTCGGGGTTTGAGCAGAGGACTATGGGGATTGGACGCAACTCGTTCCACATGAAATCTTCTGTCTGCATGTCTTTTTCTCTGGGCTGAGTCACTTCATAAACACCCGGAGGGATTTCCAGAACACACCACGAGTAAACACAAATGGTGAAGAGATATCAGTGACCATACGGCATGTGACATGCGCACAGATGTCCAAAAACAAAACTTTCATCCATCTATCTATCTGTCTGTCTGTCTGTCTGTCTGTCTATCTATCATTCAAATTCAATTTGCCTGCCTCGATTCAAACTCGAGCTTCATTTAAAGGACACTCTCTATTCAGGTGAACAGAAGTGAATGCTGAACAACCCTGGTGCGTACACATACACGCTTACTATGTTGCTTGGAAGTAAGTAGATGCACATTTACACACATGCTCACATCTCGCCTTTGATGGGTAAACTAATTCACCTTGTACCTGTTAAGGATGCTGTTCCTGTTGGAAATTACTCTTTTATAAATGTAAGCATGCGGTGTGCGTGTGTAAGCAGTGAGTCCTGAAAAGATTGCTGAAAAATGTTTAACAGCCATCACTACACATGCATATGCACACACTGCTTTGAAGCACCTCAATTGTCCACCTTCATGGTGCGAGATACAAACAAAACACTTCACAGCAAAGATGGGTGAAAAATATTAAAGAGGGAGCAGGAAAAGGACCGTACATTTGGCAAGGCCATGGAGAGATTCGATGCTGATGGCTGAGCGGAAACATATTTGTCGTTGGAGCTGAAAGTCGTTTCTCAAACGTCTGCAGAGTGGTGACAGATGTGTTGTATGTTTATCACCGACAGCGAGCAGACGGGATGAATGTGGCAAGATATCACTTATGTGTCACTCACTCAGTTATTATAACTCCAGACTTCATAGTGTGAGAATCCAAATCCAGTGTCACTCTGATGCTGTAACGTTTGGAGAGTATTTCACCGCAAGAATATCTTGGCATATGTCACCTTTAAATAAGTAATGTAACATAAGCATTGCTTAGTTGCCAACTGGCAAGTATGTACAGAATTATGAGACTGTGAGATATGAAAACATAGCAAAGAACCTTTTAAGACACAAACTAACACAAGACCCAGACCAAGACTAGACCTCATGACCAAAACCAATAAAAGACCCCAAGAACCTGTCAGTTGGTTTTAATAAAGTAAAATATAGAAACAGAATATTTATGCAGCGAGAAACGAAAGCACATCTGAACCCGAAGCCTTTTATTGTGGTTTAGTGATGTTTGATGATTATTAGATAGGGAGCCTTTGCAATAAATCACAAAAAAAGTGTCAAGGTTAGCTCTGAGTCATCTCCTTTCAAATTACTCTAGTGACTGTGTGCTTTATCAGAGACTTGAAAACACGCTCCTAGGCTTTTTCTGAAACAGCTCTGCGCAGACTTTCCCATGGAGCAGCTCAAGAGGTATTAGTAATCAGGCTCCTTATCTCCTCTCACTTCACACACTGCATCTTTATGGGAATTACATCACATACAACACCACTGACAAGCACCAGGCTCCTGAGGCTTTCACCTGCCTTGCTATAATATAAATTGATTTTTTTTTTTCTTCTTGTCATAAGGATTGCCGACTAGATCTTATATATATCTGTGGTCCTTCTAGAGAGGGGTGATGTGTATCGAATTCACAATTACACTCCCACCTTCTCAAAAGTCCAATTCCCAACCTTTTCAATTTCTTTAAGGTGATTGTGGCCAGACTTGCACTGTTGCATAGGGAGCCCCTTCACTCTATTATAAGAAGTGGAATGGAGCTGAAAAAGTAAGCGCTTTTTCTATTCTACTTCGGAAAGAGTTTTTTGTAAATACAGTGGGGTCCAAAATCTGCGTCCAAATCCTAAAACTTCTTATTTCCAAGTTTAAATATAGTTATGAATCCCAGATTTACAGTGTTTCGAATCATCTGTCTCTTCCCATCTCTCAGCTTGATAGGGTGCGTATTAAAGTGTAAACCTAAAATGTGAAAAGCTTCCAAACTTGCCAGCTGTAGGGTTTAACATTGAGAAGTCACTGCATCGACAAAGACACTTCTTCAAATTCTGATCCTTAAAGGAACATTAGACATCTTAGAGAGCAGCAGTTCGCATGAGTTAATGTTTTTGCCTTTTGGCAGAAAAGAACAAACTGCTAAGGGAATGTGAATCTGCCAGATCTCTTTTATCCACATCATATCTCCAAGAGACAGTCCATTGATTTGTCGCATAAATGGATACAGGAGAAAGGGGCTTATTTCAGGCTGCCCGATTGGAATAGAATCTTTACAGTTAAACTGAGTTTGAGAATAGAATAAAAAAAGAATAGCAGAGAATCTTCACAGCTCGATTATGTTTGCAGTCATTTATTAGAAGAATGGGTTCAGTAAAAATGGCTTTGATTTGAGATTGTCAAAATAGAACAATATTTGCAGCCACATGAGCAACACTGGTGTTGCGTGGAATTGTTTTTCATTTAGTTTGTGGTTTTGTAGTGTCTGTAGAAAAAGAAAACACTGTAATAACATGAAATCTCTGTATTAGGGTATAATGCATCTGAGGCATCAGTAATAACATTTCATCAGTCTGTACTTTTACACCTTTGTGATTCCCTCACAAGCTGTAGAGTTTTGCCATTAGTGATCCCATCTCAATTCCAGCAGCTCCAGACTCGGTGAAAACATCACTTAGCTGCCGATGGGGATGTTTTTCAAGTGCTCTTTTACATCAGATATGAAATTTCCTCAGCACGCAGAGGCAGCTTACACCGCAGTCAGTCTTAACCTAGATACTGTTAGAGTCTAAGCCTATCAACGTATGTCTGCTTTGAATTTGTGATAGCTCCAAATGCTGAAAAGATACTCCTCCGTATTTAAATTACTTGCCCTCACAAAAAAATGTTTGGACTGCAGACTTTAAGCAGGTTAGATGCCATATCGATTTAACATGGATGAAAACAAGACTGTGAGGGATAGAGGTAGAGTTTACCATGGCATGCAGTTACCGTAAGAAAAGTCTGAGATCAATTTTCCTAAATCACAACTTTCAAAAGTTTTTGTCTACTGAATACATTTTTAAGAAATTTTCATCAGCTGAACGATCGATTAGTTGTTAAACAACAGTACTCCAAGTACTCTCACAGCCTTATTCATGTCAAAAATTAAATATGGTGCTACCCTGGTGCTATGGTATTAAGTATGACACCATCGTGGTACGATGACTCAAATGTTTTAAGGGCTATTTTGTGCTTCTTTGCAGATACAACACGACTGTGCTAAAAAGCCTTTAGCCTCATTTGTTCATTTTTTTGACTTTTTATTGTTCTTAGAGGAAGACAGATTTGTCATTAGAGGTAAATATTGACTGTTTGTCTCACGGTGGGGCTCTTGGAGCCACATTATGAATAGAGATCGTTTTGACTGATTGGTAACGGAGACATTAATAAAGTGCATTTCTTATTCCTGTCAGTCCTATTGAGCTACTCATAGATTATTGTCTGCTGCTTCAGTGTGGAGAGAGAGACTGCAGGAGTCTGCAGAGCACAGAAGGGCTCCCACCAGAACCACTCGTAGTCCAACTGCCAGCATTCACACTACGTTCCCATAAAACCTCCATCACTACAAAGCCACTACACTGCTGTCAGAAAAGATGTGCATATCCAAGATGGAAAGGTTTTCTTTTTACTCCAGAAAAAAACTACAATTTCTTCTATTCCAGTTTAATGAGGTATGCTGGTACTTATTTCAAACTTCACATTATAAAAGAAAACAAAAAAAATGTACTGACAGATACACACTGATAGTGGACTTACAAGGCACAAGCGGTCAGTTTTTTTATTACATTTTTTGTTTGCCAAAGCTGAAGTTTGATGTAAAATAATTTTCTAATGGGATCAACAAAAGAAACGATAAAAAAATATGTATCTTGTATGTTTGACGCTTTATCTTGGGGACTTGTTCTTGTGATTTAAATAACTATTAACTATGACTTTTGCCTCAATGAACTCCTAATTTGCTGCTTATTAATAGTTGTTAAGTTTAGGTATGGGTTTGGATCAAGGGATCTAAAATGGTCATGACGAATAAGGATAATATGTGGTCCCATTGGCACAAAAGGCACAAAATCACTCTCCAAGATTTATTTTTTTACCACAGAGTGTTGTTGGAATGACCTACCTCCGTCAGGATATGATGAAATCTCTCACAATATTCAAGAAACAACTGAAACCTTATCTCTTCTGTGAGCATCTAACTGCCTCTTCATTAAAATAAATAAATACATAAATAGTCCATTCAAAAAGAAAAATAAATCGATTCCTTCGCTTTTTATCCTTATCCCTTAATGTCCTAGCTATTACCTTTTAAATGATGACTGAAACCTTGTATAATGCGCACTTCTCGTGTTTGTGCGATATGCATCTCGATACATGAAAGATACATGAAGCTGCTAGCGATGCGATGCGATACGATACGATACACCCCTGTTACGGTTCGATTCCACCCCGATTCGATGCAGTATGATCAACGAGCAGTTCACACTCGCCATATGAAAAAATAAAGTGCACAAAATCACATAATTTACACGAGTTTTTGCCCAAACCTCAAAGGCCTGTTAAATGAATAAAACTAGAGGAATTTGTTAGCTTTTAGCATAGTTTTTCAATTCAATAATTTGAATAATTCAATAAGAAATTGGTCTTGGATCTCAAAGATTAACTTATTCAATCTAGCATCTGCATGTAAGACCGGCTCTGATTTGACGGGCTCTGATATTTTTTCAAAATACACATATGGAAAACTATGTGTTTATTGTGTAAACTATAATATGGACATATAATATGTAACAAATTATGCTGGCAATGACATAAATCCAAGCACATGGCACACAGTGTTATCCTATATGGGAAATCTTTAAATTTGATTTGTCAACACTATAGTCAACACTGTACTGTAGTTGTATCACAAGTCAGATCCAGTGTACAGATTTCACTGAGAACCATGCAGCATATAGCTTTTGTAAGCTTCAGACCATGATGCCATCTGTTCGGAGGATTTTAAACATGGTTGATATTTTGAGCCAATTTTAGAACACGCATTGTTTTCATCTGTCATGAGTCTCCTAGCAACAAGGCGCGTGTTTCTTCGTGAGTTTGTTGTATCCTAACAACTTGGTCCTGCGTGGTGTTCACAAAGCCCAGTTTTCTCTAACCGTTTTTAAAAGTACCAGGTGTATGTTGCCTGAAACGTGTTCAGATATTCTGTCCTAATTATCACCCATGCCGTGTATTCCAGCATTTATTCAAATGCATCAAATGTTAATGTTGATGCTTTTGCAGCGGATTGTTTTTGAAATTATTTGTGGTTTGCACCAACTTTAACCCTGCCATTTTAATATCTCTCCAAGTTTTTTCAATAGCGTAATGCAAACTACTCGGCACCTTTTCACTTTTTGAACACTTCTGCACCTGTCGCATGTTAACAACAAACCCAGACATTCACTTCCCATCCATCAAGGGCAGCTTGAACCTGTTCCCATCCACCTGAACAAAATACCATCCTCCTCTGCAGCCCTCACGCAGGGCAGAATTAGCATGTATAGTCTCTGTTGATCAGCCCTTGTGATGACTCACTGCACTGCCTCCACAAAATGTCTGTGCCAATATGTCATTTAACCCAAAGCTGTGATTTGCCCTGTTCACCGAGCACTTATCTTCCCCGTTTCAGGGGAAGCAAACAACAACAGTCGAGACAAACAGCCTACACCACAAATATATTACCATCTTCCGTTCAGACTAATAGATCTGTCTATCCCGACATTTGACGCATCCTAGTGCGTTTGAAGGAGTGTCTTTTACACATCAGCTTGTTAATAGCTGAATAAGAGTTGTAGCAGAAGGTTTGAACAGATGTTGGATGTGTCTCATACATTTTTCCAAGAGAAGCACCTTCCAACCTTGGTTATTATATCTTTGACCATGGCACCAAGCAGATCGGCAGAAATAATGATTGTTTTGAAACCTAGAGAAGCCCCCAAGTTGTGATCTCGAGAAAACAAGACAAATTAGCTGCTAAGATGCTCTTGCCGTTCAGGAGTTGTGGCAGGGGAAGGTTTAAATGGAGGCTGGCGGTCCTCTGTGTGTAGGCAGAGGGCTTTAGCTACTGATTGATACGACCCAACCTAAACCTTCAGCAATCAGCAGCTCATTATCTCAGCGAAATTACTACATCATCCAGCCCAAACGACTGTAATGAGCTAGCATCCACCATCATCTCCCTCATCTTTGTGAGCAGTGCCTTTCCTTCTCGATGAAGCTTGTTTTCCTCTATTCCCTTCCACCACCCAGTTATACTCTAACTTTTCTTTCACTTTTAAGGTCTCTCTCTCTTTTCTTCATTTTTAGTGAAGTCACTCACTCCTGAACGCACAGGCGATGGATTTTACACTCTGTGCCCTTGCCTTTGAGTGGTCCCCGTTGAGACCCAAAGTTTTCTAATACTTCGTCTTTGCTTGTTTCCTGCAGGGTCCCATTGAGAACGATGTGGTCATTCATGTGGCCCTTATAGCAGAAAGTCAAAGGTAAATAAATTTCTCATGTCTCTCTCTCTCTTTGTCTTCTGGTCTAATTGATGCATGCACACTAATTATTGGGCTGTTCTGTAGCCTTCATCTATCAGCTCTCTAATTTAAAGCTTTCTGGTGAGAGAGGGAGGTGAAAGAGGTCGTGTGGCCAGCTGGTCCCAGCCAGGCCTGCTATGCAGTTCATTTAACATTGTTCACCCCAGCACTTAACCCACCTCTCCCTTTATTCAATCTGCAAACCTTAATCAGGATTACTTATCTAACCCAACCATCAGTACCTTCATTTAAAGCAGCAAGTTCCACTTAACACCTCACCTTGCCTGCATATCGTGAATAATGTTGCTTAAATATTAAAGCAGAGGTTCTGGTGGCTTGAAAACCACAGTATAGGAAGGGCCTGTAGAAAATTTATTTATATTATCATGGTTTCATGCAAGATTGTGTTTTCCTCTGACCTTAATGGATACTTGATTTCAGTGCTCGATTAAAAAAAATTATTATAGCTTAAAGATATATGTTGCCTACGTAAAAAAGTAAAAAAAAAACGGCCAACTTCTAAGAGTTACATTATAGTCATTATAGTTGGGTAATACTTGATATTGATAACTGTAAAAATCTACAAAAAACCCATGATAGCGTTATCTGTTTGATTTTAAAAAGAGTAATAAATTATCAAGAGTTTCAGTACATTGGTCAACATTTGCTGTAATTTATTAGTAGCATTATAACATCATACATATTTAGAACAAAGTTTGAAGAACAAGATTTGAACCGGATTCATATTAAGTGAAATATTAGACCACATTAAAAGCAGAGTACTGTATGTCATTTTATTCAAGAACGTTTTTGTTATGCTCACTGAAAGTCTTTTCACATCCTCGTAGCATTATAATTTATATAGTCTTTGGAAGGCATAGGACCATAAAATGTTCAACCTCTCATAAGCAATGCAATTTATTAATAAAAAAATATTTTTTACTCCGCTAGAATCGCTACAATGTGATTTGCTTTGAAACAAGGCGTTAGAATGTGGCATAACAATTGCACCGAATGAAATTGCAATAGAATGATTGTTTCCTAACACATAGAAGAACACAGGTTATGGAAAATAAGAAAACAAGGCAGAAAAATAACAATAGCATATCTTTTCTTTTGGCTTTTATTTGTTTTTGCTGTTTGTTTTCGATTTCACTAATGGTGCGGCTATTACATATATTTGTTTTTAACGTTTAACAGTCTCTGTCTGTCTTGTGTCTTTCAGATTGCAGGTCTTCCTTAACACCTATGGTATCCAAACTCAGACCCCACAGCAGGTGGAGCCTATTCAGATCTGGCCCCAGAAAGAGCTGGTGAAGGTAAGACTGTCTAATCCATCAAACTGACCAACAAACAAATCTTCCAGGTTGATCAATTTCAGTGACAGTCACTCTATTAGACCACTGGTCAGTTTGGACCGACTGGCACATCAGTCATGTCAGCCGGTGAATTATTTTTGCATGCGTTTAAAGATTTACGCCATGGATTGTACCTCACTTGTGCACTATTGATTCAATAATTTTGACAAAAGACTCTGAAAATAGACTTTAATGTTTTCTCAGATATATAAATGTCCTTTGTGAACATGCTAGCAAAATATTAATTGTGACAATATATCAATACAATGTAGTGTTCGAACTGGCCTAAACTTGTCGTTATACATCAGATTATTCAAATACTTTTAGAGGTGAGAAGTCTTGTGCAAAATGTTTTTCCTGCCTGTTCTATCAGTGCTTCAATCGTGTTTACGTGTTTGTTCTTCTCTCTGTGGGTGTGTGAGTAGGTGGGAAGGCTTTGTCGCCGAAACATGCAATTTACTGCAGTTTGGTTTAAAACGGTTTGAAATCAGAAACCCAACAGTATCTGCTTCTCTTGACTCCCTTCTTTCTGCGGTCAGTTGTGTGTGTGTGCGCGTGCTCTGCTGTGCATTAGAGAGAGTGATGATTTGCTGAGTATGCCTCTGTAAGGATGCTTATTCAGTGGCTGACCTATCAAAGACAGCTGGAGCTCTAGATAGGGCTGCCTAATGTAGATCAGCTGCAGCACCTTCATCGCCATCACGCTTTATGGTAAATGACACAATGTTACGTTTGAGTAATGATGCGCATTTGAATTTCTTCTTGAATGATTCTTTTAGGAAAGCGGAATAGCACTAGGTTGATTATTGGTTATTGTATTATGGTATTCTTAGCTAAAATTATTAAATAATTCATTTGTTAATTTACACTTCCACTTAAAAGTCAGCAGACATTACTTCAGCCTTCGGTGTTACATGATCCTTCAGAAATAGTGCTCAAATAATATTTTAATATTATTATTTGTGTTATTTGTTGTGCTGTTTCATGTTTTTGTCGAAACAATAATACATTTACTTCAGGATTCTTTGATTAATAGAAAAAAAAGACTTAATCCAGACGAACTGTGGCAACGTCTCCAAGGAAAGCTACCTGAAAAACTATGAGCAAGTGTACCTCGGAACAGAAGCCGTTTTACCAAAATCTGTAATACCAAATATTTATTAGATTCATTTAAAGGTGCCATAGAATGGAAAACTGAATTTAGCTTGGCATGGTTGAATAATAACAGTTCAGTACATGGA
>JAUMHQ010000059.1:15666460-15684276 GCA_032361165.1 Enteromius paludinosus
ATGTTCCGTTGTTTTCCTCTTTTTATGGGTTTAAATCATGATTTAACGGCTTAGTATTTGTTTGCAGCGATCACCGATATACGCTTCTCTAACGAGCCACTTCTTCTGCTTTTACCGCTCTAACGAGCCACTTCTTCTGCTTAGTTACAGCGACGGGTTGCACATGGGCGTTGGGGGACAGGGGGATATGTCCCCTCCAAAGTCAAAAAAAAACTGCACTGTCTAGTGTGAATAATATATGTATGTATACCTAAGATAATTGTGTAAACAGAAAAAAATACAAAGGCAAGAAATGCATTTCGAAATAGTTGAGTTCCCCCTCCCCTTTCTCACAGTGGTTTGGCCCACTTCCAACTATCACAGTTCATCTAAACTACGCTACACATGTATGTGTCATGTATGTGACTGCGGCTTTGTTCATTAGTAGTTGTTGAACTACAGTAAGTAGGGGATTTTATTCTATTTAAATATAGCGATTCTCTTTAATGTAGTTGAAGCTGATTCGTTAATAAATTCTGATTACAGATGTCATTTTCCATGAATCTGCTAGAATCTAGTTAACGTTAGCTTGTTTACAATAGGTTGTTGCATAGTGCACTGTAACTAACACGCTAAATCCGTTTTCCATGCATTGTTTTATTTTTGGCGACTTGGCATATTGTTAACATAACAGCCACAATTAGCCACCCATCCTTGACATTCAGGTCTTGCCGCCGGCGAGAGCATCAAAATTCGCCCTGGCCGCCCTGCCTACGACGCTGTACAGAAATGTTTTGGACGCTCTGATGTAGATTGAATGCTTGTGTTGTTTTTAAAGGGGCCACCAATCAAACAAACTTGTTATTCTTGTGCAGAATGACCACAGGGAGGGTATAAGTTAACCTCATGAAATATATTGAATGTGAAAGTAAAAAAATGATCGATGAAAATAACGGAGACCCAACCGCACTCTCAGACCTGCACGCTCAGACGCTCAGAGCTGCACCTCCAGACCTGTCGCTTTTTCGGACAGTGCCACCTGCTGTTTGAATGAACATTTGTTTAGTAGTGTGTGTACCATAGTAATGGTGTAATAATTTCCAACATTATAAAATGTTGGCAAGTAGCAATATCGGACAAGGTTATTCATTTTAGTAAAGCAATTCCTGAAAAATTTGCAGGAATGCAGAATTTTATTTTTGCATAAATCAAGCAGAGCAGGCGGCGGAGATGCCCACCTAAGCAGACCAGATTGAGGTCCTGCCCTACAGGGCGGATCTGACGGAGGAGATGCCCACTTGGGCTTACCAGGCCACGAAGATGCTCTCCTGAGCCGAGCAAACAGTTCATGTGCCCTCCAGGGTGGTGCACACGGCAGAGATGACCACTTGGGTACACCAGACGGCGGGAACGACCACTTAGGCAGATCTGTCGGCGGGAACGCCCTCGGTGACGTCGCAGTCCTCCTCCAGGGCGGTGCAGATGGCGGGGAAGCCCACCTAGGCCGACCAGACCACAACCATGCCCTCCTGGGCTGACCAGACAGTTCGAGAGCCCTCCAGGGCGGAGCAGATGACTGTAGTACCCTCCGAGGCAGAACCATCAGCGACGGCATCCTCCTAGCCTGAACAGTCTATAATAATGCCCTTCTGGGCCAAACAGGCAACCATAAAGCCCTCCTGGGCCAAACAGTCCATATTAATGCCCTCCTGGGCCGAACTAGCAACCATATTTCCCTCCTGGGCCGAACAGTCTCTGACAATGCCCTCCTGGGCCGAGCAGTCACTGATAATGCCCTCCTGGGCCGACCAGACAGTGACCCTGCCCTCCAGGGCCGACCAGACAGCGACCCTGCCCTCCAGGGCCGACCAGACAGTGACCCCTGCCCTCCTGGGGCAACCAGACATACATTGCGCCCTCAGGTACCGAACAGGCAGAGAACGCGCCCTTCTAGGCTGATCAGACAGAAATTGTGCCCTTGGGGACCAAACAGACAATGAACGCCTCCTCATGCAACCAACAGTCAGTTATAGTGTCCTACTAAACCAAACTAACTGTGGTAAGGCTCTCTAAACCTGACCAGACAGCGACTCAGAGGCCTCCATGGGCAGTGCAGCCATCAACGGGATTCTACAACCGTGACCTACATCTCCAGAGATTGAGCAGCCATTGGCTGAGCCGATGGAGTCTCTGAGCTACGTACGGGCTCTGGTGGCTCGAGCCACCATGGATCCGGATCACAGACTGGGTCTGGTGGATCCGGCCACACTGGATCTGGATCACAGATGAAGTTTGGCGGATCCGATGACACTGAACCCAAATAGCAGACCATCAATTCTGGACATGGCTCCTCGTACCATGAGACCCATAATATGCGGACTATGTACCGCGAGGACCTCCTGCAGCTCGACTGGCTGTGTGACCGGAACAGACTGGCTTGAACACGGCCCCTCATACCGCGTGACGGGAATGGAACCCAATACAGATTGGCTGGGAATCGTGAGGGCCTTCGACAGCTTCTCAGGCTGCGTAACCGGGACCGACAGAGTAACACACGGCTCCTCGTACCATGTAACGGGAGTGGGCCCCGTTATTTGCGGGCTAGAAACCAACTGAGCACAACCCCTCGTATCGTGCTACGGGGCTGGGACCCGTTATTAAGTGGGTATTAAAAATACTAAGTGTAAAAGAAATTGATCGATGAAAAGAACTTCTTTGTAGTTACGTGTTTTCTTTCAACGGGAAAGCGGGAAAATGTTGTCTATAAATAGTATTGTGCACGTTCTTATGAAACTCATATCGTGATAGAGGACAAAGTTGTTGCGATTGGGGTGCTAATAACTAATAGAATAGGGTCGGAACCAAAGTTTACAGGACTGCGTTATCTGGAATCTGCTAAAGGACTTCTACATTCTGACTGATTGCCACCGAACCGTGTCATAGCTCATTACCATAAAGTTGACTTGATTTCAACTCTCCTCAACGCTCTCGCCATCCAAGACGCGCCGAGCCGCTGCTCGCCGCCTCTTGCTGCCTCTTTCCGCCAGCTCACTTTGAAAATGAATGACTTCCGGCCACTTTGACTTTCTAGACGCTGGTGGTTTGAATGCACAGTAGTGCGGCCTGCTCACTACCTCAGATCATTTGGACATGGTGTGTACAAGACGTAAAAAACAATATAAATACTGTTCGTTTTCTCACACAAACCGCTCGTTTCGTGTCTTAGGACATCAATATATCGTTACGATGGTGTATGGTATTAATTTAACGGTGACCGAGAGGGGACGTCTTCGTGATGTACTATGAAATTACTGTGGAGCAAATGCATTTTAATATTAATTTATTAATAACTTAATAGTAATAGCCAGAATATAACAGGCCTACATTAATTGGAAATGCTAAATAATGTTTAAGATAAATTCCTGCATAATGTCTCTGGCTATTGTCGATACATGATCATCGTCCTTAAACACAACCCATCCTCTTAATTTTGCAATTTGGTAATGTCCTAAAACGTACTTCTGTTATGCCTACTTATGTTTTTTAGTCCTATTACATTTGTTTTATAAATTCCTTTCTTACCAAGATGAAAAAAAGTCCTATGTAAAAAGGTTCAAACTGTTTGAGCAGAGGACAGGCAGTGGCAGAGATGACTGTGAATGGGTCAGAGTGAATTGGCCTCCTGTTGATGCCCGGAGACGTCTCTTTAGCCTCTCTACAAGAGAAGAAAGCAAGACTGCCACTCGGCCCCCAGCTAATGCTGCCCGTGGCTATTTGCAAGACCTCGTGTGAAAGTAAGAAAGCAGAGGTAAAGGGGGGCTAATTTGACAAAGTGAAAGCAAATCATCTTAGAGAGTGAAAGGAGCAAGTAATAGAAGAATGTGTCTGTGTCCGTGTGTTTTCATACTATTGATGGGCTGGCCAGCAGGGGACTACATTGGGAATTCCCAAAGCATGCTGAAACACATCCCCTGCTTTCCTCAATCTCTTTAACCTCAGTTCTGTTCACCAAAAATCCTCTCACTTTTATGGTCTTTTCTCATTCATTCTGTCCAACTCTCACTGACCCTTCCTTTGTTAGTAAAATCACATTGCCAACTTGGGCTATGTAAATGTAAAGTCTTAAATCCTAGCAGGCCTGATCATTACTGATCAGATTAAAAGATACATATGCATGTCCTCATTTGTCCCTAATTATAAACCTCTCTGTCAAACATGGGCACTTTAACTCCACCTAACCATGTACACAGACAGCTCCTGCAATGTCCATAACAGAATTCACACACCACAAACCTTTTGGCAGCTGGACACGTGTCATAAATTGTGTTTATAGATGGCCATTATTTTGCAATATCCTCTTAATAAAATCTAAAGTGAGATGCATGGGCCTTAAAAGAACATTACACTGAAGAAATAGTAAGACATACAACACAAATCTGGCTTTGTGAGGACTGACTTTAGCATGAATCTGTTAATAAGCCGTAAGTGAGGCTTTTCTAGATGAAAAGGATTTCTGCAGAATATTACACTCACTCTACTGTGACATTTGGCTCATAGAGATGTGGGAAGTCATTAAAGCGGAGTCCAATGAGAAGTTTATTCAGTCTGTGTTTATGGGCTGTGATTGTGTCCACTGCCTGATTATGAAACATCAGCCATTAATTCCCGCTACTGGACTTGTGATTCATCATGATTGTGAAACTATGTGTTTTTTTTCTGATAAAATGTATAAAACACAAACACATGCCTGTTTCACAATATAAGTGAGTATATTTAATATCTATCTATCTATGTCTGCGTGTCTGTCTTTTCTTACATGCTGCTTGAAATGCTTTGCTTTGAAATGTGTACATTAGCTTAGCTGCAGAAACTCATTTTGCCAAGTGCAACATGTTCCTGGATCAACATCTTTGTTGACCCTGTAAAAACATTGTTATTAACCAGATTTGAAACAGTTTATACACTTTCTGAATTGTAGTCTTACAATCAGTGTTTACTGATTGTACAACATGGTCATTAATCTATCATTTCTTCTGATTACTCATGGTTAGGTTTAGGTGTAGGGATATATGGTTAAGATTAAAGTTTTGGATTAAAATGTTGTTCCAGGGTCAACAAAATATTTTGACGTAGGAACACATCTAACTCAGCAAAATCAGGATGTGCTACTTTAGCTCGTTTGCCAGAGCCTGGGCCTTTCTGATAAAAAGCAAAAAATAAACAAAAGTGAAATAATTCCTTTAGCCAATCAGAAACAATCCAATCTCAAACACTCTTTGTGAATTATATTAATACCTTTTAGCTATTTAGATTTACCCACATTAAATGGCTTAATTTTTTGTGCACCTTTCATTTTTTTATGTTTTATGTATTCTATCCTATTCTATTCTTTACATTCCCCAACACTCAACTTTAAATGCTAGTAACTCAGATATAAGGTTGTGCTATCATATGCTGTATCAGTCAGCTGCTGAGAGAGGGCCTGCCAACAGAATTCATTCATTCTGGAGAGATGCTTCTGTAGATAATAACTCTTTTCCCCGTTGTTTATTTGTTGAGTAATTTTAATGTTCAGCTCCTCTCACCTCTCTTAATCTTAGCCTCCAGAATGGTTCCCTCAGCAGCCTGCTCAGTGCTGAGATGGACCCTGCCTCCTGGTGTGATCAAAGACTAGCTTTATCCTCTAGAGGGGTGTAGGTTACAGTGCCATTCACTTTATGGGTGGTCAAAGGGTCAGATGTACATGTAACCACATAGGAGATAAATCCTTAAAAGTAGCAAGCCCAGGTCAGCAGATAGGCTGTGATGTATGAGGTGACTAGGGACGATATCACATCCTCTGCTCTCACAGACCACCACGGCCCAGACACTTAGTTCATTGACGACTTTACATGTGGTGCCTTGAAACCAGAGCTCAGTGATACAAAACAATCAGAAACTCTTGGCTTTTCTTCAAATCTGTAGCTAAAGAACGTCTAAAGACATTTGAATGCTCAGAAACGCCAATGTGATGCAGAATATGTAAATCAAGATATGACAATTATACATCATGTATCTTACATTTTGATCCTGATTCGATTGATTCGAAAGGTATAAAGTTGTTCCAGGCTAGCTGAGGTAATTTAAAGTTATTTGTCCTGCTCTTATTGAATTGTATTGAAAGAGTAGTGCATGACTTTTTAAGGCAAATGCAGGCCTATAGAGTGTAGCATAAATAATTGATAGTGATGTAAGTGTGAGGATCTACGCTTATTTTCTGGATGAATAAAAATTAGTTTAACACTGAGGTGTAACTGCCATTCCACTTCACATCACATTACTTTATGAAGTGTATTAATTTATAATGCAAATACAGCACATTGGGTTCTGCATTAAAATCCAATCACTCAGAGCTGGTTGCATCAGTTCATAGTTAAGAAGTATTTAACATATTTTATTTGTTTTAGAACCCCTATAGAAAAAACCTCTGGATGAAAAATAGGGTGTTTTATTATTTTTTAACTAGACAGTTTTTTTTAAATAAAGAAATGCTGATGAGATTTTACTTTTTATAAAGATGTCAAGCAGTGATTTGTTTGATGCATTACTTTCTCATACCAAATTATTTCCATACTATGCTATATAGTGGATCTACTTGACATGTCCAGTTATTTGAGTAAAATTAGCCATAAGTTCTGTATCTTTATCTTGATTATTGTATTTGGTGTGTCCTTGGTGCCACTCCTTCTCCCCCGGCTCTATCTGGTTATTGCGGTAAGTCAAGAAAGAGTCTTCAGAACAAACTTCTGCCTGTTCCTCCAACCTCTTCACTCCTGCAATTTTTATATATTTCCACACATGGGGGAAAAAAATAACCAAAATAACAATATTTAGGCTGCAATTACGGGAGGGTAAAATTCTATGTCTGAGAGCAAATGAAGGATGATGGTTTCTCATGGTCAAACACACCACTCAGAAGATTCTTCGTGCACAGACCGCAAACCTAAAAATACACCCAGTCTGGTCGTGTTTGCTCACTGCAAACAAGAACACAATGGTGACTTGCTGTGAGGTTTACGCTAATTCTCTTCAGCAAGCATAAATCAGATGCTAATAGGATGTGGATGTGGATTGTACAACAATAAATAAACATTGACGTTTAAAGGCGTGAGTACAGGAACAAATTAAACTAGAGAATGCAGATAAGCTCAGTAGGTCTGTCGCAGTGTGTATTTGATAGATCAGAGTCAGAGGCCTTTAAAGAGGAATCGGCAGACTCCTAGGTGCCTCGTCTCCCACAAATTATCTTCCCCTTACCTAAAGCCTGCAGGGTAAAGCCCACCTGTAGTGATACCTTAGACAGGTACTTTGTTTTTTGTGGATTGGAAGTGAACATATAGAGCTGTGTGTTTTGGTATCAAACAGTTGTAAATGTTTATATTGTTATTCTATATTGTTAAATTTGCCTTTACTTACGTTTTCTGGTCTTATTATGAATTATTCATCGGTGTATGCTAATATCTGGAAAAATAGTTGGTTTTAAAATAACTTTGCGCATCAAAATCGCATTCTGCCCATGGCCTCATTCTGGTATGTAACTGTTATAATCGACTATCAATGGTTAAAATTAGGCCTGTTTTGCTCTTCACTAACCTGCCCAACATAGGTAAATAAAAGATGTATGTGCTGCACATCTGACATGAAAAAATTTAGTAATTTATAGTAAAATACTACAGTGATTTTGAACTTTACAATAAAGTACTTGAATTAATTTGTGGTAATAAAACAGCTATATTAGTATTTACTAAGTCTTCTACAACTATAGAGTATATTATACTACAATACAGTACAGTTTACTATAGTAAAGACTAAAGTTATACCACAGTATTTATTACAATTATCAGTTCACTGTAGTTAATACTACAGTACGCATTCATTAACAAATACCATAATATATACAGTATAATACACTTTACTGTAGTATGGTTCAAAAACGAAATTACTATAGTGTTTTATTTTTCATGTGGGCAGAATGTATTCAAAGAAGACACAATGGTTTTATGGGTCAACAATGATGGCTTTTAAGAGGGAATGGAGGAGGGGCTTCATCCCAGATTAAATAGTCATTAGTCTTATCAGATGTTGAGGCATTGTTTAATGCATATCTGAGTCTTTTCCTCTTACCCCCCACACAGACTTACACATACTGTATGTGTGGAGGCCAATTCACTCTAAAAACACTAAGGCAGATATTACAAAACAGAGCTACACATATACAAATCACTCTCCCGTGTATTTGTATTTACATAAATGCATTTAGATGAGCATTTGACCCTTGTCTTGGGTCGTGTCATGTTGATAGTATTGGAGTTATTTATTTTTATTCCCCTGAACTTCAAGGAGTTTCACTGACAACGTCAAGCTGGTTTTTTTTTTTAACTGGGCTGCTTCTCAGAGCTAACATTATAAAACATGCTTGATCATTTATAGAGTGCTGACACTGTTTTGAAGTCTATATTCTCAGGCCAGGTACACAATAGCAGGGAATAGTAAACAGACAGTAAACAACATTAAACAGAGAGTAAACAGCCACATCAGCACCAATTTAACCATTGTTTGAACCATAACACACATGTGGACGCAAGCGCTCAAAATACTGATAAACCTTTAAAATACAAATGTTTTTTTTAGCTTTCAGCATTTCAGTGAATTCATATGCTGCTGTATTTGTCATGATGCCTCCGAGTTGGAAGTTTCCTCAGGCCTTCAAGTCAAAAGATAACAAAGATCAGGGATGTTCTCCAGGGTATGAGCTGAAGTCAAGAGGTCAGGCTTGAAAGGCAGTTGTTTCCTAGTTATTTCCTAGACTGTTTAGGGTTTCAGTGACACAGTCAAATAAATAGTGAGTGCAACCGCCACTCAAAGGTGTATAGATTCATGTCATGGTTTAAGATTTATGACCTCTCCGTTCAACATCCTAGTCTGGATACCACATTTACTTCCAAAGATACAGCCCACATAGACTCTATTATGGATAAACAGTTTTGTTGAGTAGAATGAAAAGTACTCCTTACAAGCAGGTTGCGTGTATGTTTTTATATAATCAAATGTGTTTAATTCTACAATTTGTATGATTTATAGGTTTGTCCTCAGCTAAATATAAAATCCTGTAGTTATCAAATAGGCCTACATGTAGATGAGCTGTGCTGTGTATTTCTGCATAGATAAATTGAGATGTGCTTTGACTGACCATCAGACATTATGGTTCCAGCGTTGCACTCTGTTCTCCAAACCCAAGTACGGGGTAAATTAGAAGCAGATACGGGCAACCCTGACCTGGCATAGTTCTCCCCAGCTGGAGCCGCTGCTGGAAAAGCCATTTCTCCACAACATGCAAACAAATATAAAACAAATGGTGTACAGAGAGGGGGAGCAAATATGAGGTCAGAGGCTGAGTTATGACCTCACTGCCTATTACATTACGTTAAATTGCAAAAGTTGCTTTAAACGCTCATATGTGCCAATATTTTGCACGAACTAAGCACATCTGAGTTGATGAAGATGCATGTTTAAGAGTCATTTCATTTATTCCAGAAGTTTGTGTTGGCAAGTTTTATATCTGTGCCCCCTTCAAAGCTTTAACTGCTCATTGGTTGGTTGTGTTTGTAGTCTGACTGATTGTTGGACAGGCATCTATGAGCGAACCTTTTGACTATTTTTGATGGCAACCATGGCTTTATGGTATGGTGTTGCATGTTTAGCCATCTGTGCCTACTCCATTCAGTGGAGTTTGGGCACAGTTTTAAAACCAGAGAAAGAAGTATTGGCACATAAACCTTTGTAAATAATAACACTGTAGTCAAAGCAAAACCATCTTCCTTTGGGGTTTGATGCATTTGGCTTTGACAAGCTGAGCCCCCAGCCAACATTTCCTAAAACATCTGATAACACTCTTTCTGAGGACCTTTCAAAATTAGACTAGAAACTAATGGATTGTAAAGCACAGTTAAACTCACTGGATGATTCTTTTCACATGGAGACTTTCTTTGAGCTACTTGTCATATGGTTGATATTGCGTATAGCACTGTAATCTTGGCCTCCTCCGTTCATTAGAGACAAAATCTGAACACATTGTGAAAAACAAACAAAATAAATATCAAACGACTTTAAAGCCACCTCTTATGACGTCTCGATTTGATCTTTTATTTTTTTGGCTGAACCTCAACTTTAACTTTTATGCGATCCATAAACATTTTAGTATACAAATCAGGTAGTTTTATGAGCTTCTTTAAGAAAGCGGTGAACAGGGAAAACAAATGCGAGTGCTCGGACTTACCCAAATGTAGACCAAGCTTTTGTTTTAATAAGTCTTTGGAGTCAGTGTGCAGTCGTCTGTTTAGTTATCTGGGAAACAAGAACCAGTTCATATTCAGTTCTGTTTAAATCTTAAAAATATGTGCTTTTATCACCAAGTGCACGCTTATTCTTATAACACTGTGCTAAAACATTTTGACAGTGTTTGCTACTATTCAGCATTGCCACAGTATTGAATCACAGCGTGAAATTAACATAATCAGCAATCAGTGAACCGATACCACAAAAAATCACTTAATGAGCCAGCTAGTGAATGTAAAAGTGCTTTGAGTGAAGTGCAATTCCCCAACAAACGACTCGTATCAATCAGATATTTTTAAAGAATAAAAAACAAAGTGCAACCAGTGTAATCCAGTTCCTAAACGAACAACTCTTTTAAGTTCTTTTTAGTTAATGCAAAACATACAAATGCAAACCACTAAACTGAATGACTATTGTGAGCTTCATTGACGATTCCCAAACAAATGACTCTAATGAGCCTATTATTTGGAAATAAACAAAATAAAAAAAATGGGTTACTTAAGGCTTGGGACTTTATTTATTTATTTATTTTTTTTTTTTAAAGGTGCCTAATTCAAAGTCTATTTAAACACATTTGCGCCATGCTCAATTTATTTCTAAATTAAGGATTTTTGTTTTGAAATAAAAAAAAAACCCATTTATGCTTAAAAGTTGCCTGGTAATAAGACTTTATAGGCTAAAACCAGAATCAGGTTGTCTGGAGATTGGCTGAACAGATGCAGTAGATGAGCTGTCTCAGTTTAGACCAAGATCAACCCAAAATAATCAGTTAAACAAACTGCTGTATTCAGTGTAGACTAAGCGTCAAATATCAGCTGAGCGCGTGCAGAACAGATATTCATGACAGTAGAGTTTTAAGAACAAGACCTGACGTGAAAGCGCTTCGTTAAACAGTACAACTTACAGTATCATAAATCATCCGGCAGCCCATTCAGAACTCTTCAGAGTCACAGTGAACACATAAACTCTTTAGACAGCGTGTGTTTACTTGCTCGGACCGTTCATTTAGAGGGAGTGCTACGAACATGTATCCCATTTCATTGAACTCGGTGATCTGTATATGGACGGTCGGACAGTGAGGAGCGCTAATACACTGATTCTCCTGCAGATGGTCGTCGCTGATTGGTGGAAATGTAGACCCCCCCCACATCTTGCCCATCAGCCGGTGCCACTATCGCAGTATAGTTTACACATACACACAGACACATACACACACCAAACACACACGCCGACTGTCACTGCTGAGCAGTCAGCAGTTCTGTGTACCTGCGCTTTGCAAACAGAAGCGGTGCGCGTTACCCCAATGAACCCGGTGGATTTTACTTGAGCAACGACAGAAACTGTTTAAACAGCTAGCAATGTCTCTATATTGCATTGCATGGATTTGCGGATTGTTACTTTCACCGTGTTTGAAAAGGTAACAGTAAAGGTGCATGCATGACAACATGGATTGCCTTTTCCTTTTGCTCTGGAGTTTACAAGTCCCTCTGGTAAGCAGCACTTCAGTGAGATTATTGGCGAGTGTGTCGTTTGGGAACTTTATAAAGGCAGGTGAAACGCTGAGAATTAATTATTTATTATACGTATATCTGATACTTATTGTTCCTATCAAGTTAATTGGGGTGAGTTTTTTTTGCACTTTTGCAGGCTCTGCAGTTCTGTTGCTTCCACTCTGTAACATCGGTCTCTTTTACCGGCGTCCTCTATCAAGGTTTGTGTCTTTACGCACTGCAACTGTATTTCTATTCTGAATGATGACAAGCCGGTGATGGATGCCGATGCATGCTCTCGCACTCTAGTTGAACATACCTGAATATACATGTACACATAAAGATATAAATACGCTAGAAGTATACCACACAGATCCTATGAATTAAGAGATTTACAACATAAATATACTCCCAAAAATATGAGTTTCCTGTGCCGGTGGTCGTGCGCCAGCACGCGTGTGGGAGCATTAGAAGGATTCCCTCATCTCTTGTCTGCCGCGTATTGAGTTAGTCACAGAGCAGTACAATTCAAACGTTCTGACGAAATGTATGTTCATGTTGAGCAATTGGTGAAATGCTTGACTTTATGTTTATAGATGGCTGCAAGAAAACAATTAACATTTTTTAAGTTAATTTATTCGTCATTTCCAAAACTTGCACAGGCTTCACTTCCCACTGAAATGTTTGAAATCTCATTCAGAAATATAAGACAGTACAGAAAGGTTGCATAAAGACGCTTGTGCGTTAGTCTAACAATATTAAATAAAGTTTAAATAATGATATTAATAAGGATATATATTTGATCTATGGATTAGTTAAACCAGATATAGAGAAAGTAAATAAGCCATAGGTACTGAGGAGACCCCAAGAAATGGTTTTCCTTTCTTCATTTGAGAATGTTTCGATCGGTCAAAAACCTTTGTAGTGCAGGACAAGTCATCAATATAACTGCTGATGGATTGGTATTGAGTCAGATGGTTTAAAATGTGTCTGTCCCCCTCACAGATTATGATTTTGTTATACCAGTGGAAGTGGATTTGTTTGGAGGCTACATTTCCCATGATGTGTCAAGAAATGGAAGGAGCAAGAGATCCCTCTCAGAAGCTGGTGGTCCAGTGCACTATCATGTCTCTGCATTCGGCAAGGAATTACACCTAGACTTGCAACCGTCCCATGTGATAGCAGAGGGGTTTACCGTACAGACACTGGGTGCAGAGGGCATCAATACAGCCACCCTTGACCCTTCTGTTCATAACTGTCTCTATCAGGGCTCCATCCGAAACCATTCTGAATCCTCTGTGGCCATATCCACATGCACAGGTCTGGTAAGTGGCTCCTTTTACCCTCACTGAAAGATTCACTGACTCCAAAATGAGCTACATCAATGTCTTTCATAGGCATGCTTTTTAAGAAGGCATCCTAAATGAATTGAAACCTCAGAAGAGACTGATTTGAAATGCTCTATATAGGCAGTAACTTATGAGTCATGCATCATATGAAAGCACTTCATTCAACAAATGTTTTGGAAGTTTGTAATTATTTCAGTAATTAACTATCATCTTTTGTTCTTTAACCAAAATATACTTTAAGAGGTAGCGTAATTAAATTGTTTACACTTTTTAAAAGACTTTCTGTCTGAGCTTCTGAATAATAGTGAGTTTTAGATTTCAACATTTCCCTTACCTGTCCAAAAAAAATGTAAAAATCTGTCATTAAATCCTTCCAGCTTCTGTATGCCACACTATTGTTTTCACTTGTTTTGTCCCCTGGCCTGTGAAGTCAGCTTATTAGATTTTGGAACAAAAGTTAACTGTGCTGTCCATTGTTTGTATACTCATTAAGTAAGGGTCTACCTATGTTGCTTTTATGCAAACATTTCTGAGTTACAGTTAGTAAAGTATACATTTTGCCTGCAGGAGCTTAGGAAGCATAACTGTGCCACAGAGCATATACAGTATAATACAGTGTGCTGTGTGGAAGAAGAGCTTATTAAAACAGGCCAACTGGAGCACTAAAGTGGAACTGTAGTGTAGCACTGGTCTTTATGTTTTCCTTCAGAGAGGATCACATCTCACCTTTGATGGTGCGCTACAGTAAAATAATACAACGAGTTCTGCTGACGTTCTCTGCTTCCACTCCCTGCTCTTTTGTTCAGTGTTTGTCCTGCTTTCCTGTCTCCCTTGTTCTCCACAATTAAAGACAGAGTGAGGTTTCAGGCACTTGGTTGGCAGCGCTAATCTTTTCATTGTCCTTTTCATTAGCGGTAGCTTCTCCACAATAAAACAGCAGTGACCCATTCTTTTAAAACTGTGTGACAACACAATGTGATTTGGGAGCAATTGCATCTGAATAGACTGCAGGGACTCTTTGATCTACTCCCCCTTCTTTTGAAGCTCTTTTTTCTTGAACGATGGCCCAAGCTCTAGGTGATTCTCTTGGAGGTCTTAAAGGTGCCCCAATTTCAGATATACAGGATGAAGAACAAGACCTGTGTGTCCCTTTAGATTTTGTGCTTAAATGTACAGAAGCAAAAGGAAACGTCAGAGAAAAAGGGGTCTCTCACTCTGTCACTCTGCCTCTTTCACTCTCCCTTTCTTTGTTGGGAGTAAAAAAGAACGAGTCATAGAGGACTTTAACCCTTCCATGTCATCTCCGCTTGATGAGGAGCTTTGGATTAAGTACAAATGAGAACCCATTCATCCCTCTGCTGATCCGCAGCAACCTCTTGTGCTGTGAAAGGCCGAGGAGGCAGTTGCTTAGAGAGAGAGAGGTTTTGTGTTGCGAGAATGCCAGTCCGAAAGTAAAATCAATGTGGGTGAGAACCCCCACAGTCGGTATATTCAGAGGGAATGCCGTCCATTAGGTTAGTGAGTTGATGAAAGTTTGACTTGCTTGTACTAGTTCTCCTGCTTTTTTGTTAAACAGTGCATAACATAGCAGATGGACAGGGATTCAGTTGTTAAATGAAGAACAGGCGGTCCCGGCCTTTAAATCAGGAACAGAGGGATTTACTTGCTAAATCCTGCTTCATTTAAAGTTTTTAATTACTGAGCGCCCTTCAATTGCTGTTATCACTTGCCTCATACGGATTGTCTGGCTCCAGATTTAGCGGCACGATCAAACGTCTTCCATCCAACCCTAAAACAAAACACATCATCGTAGTAATGAAATGCTGCTTGATTTGTGGATTAGTTTAGTTTAGTTTGAGGTTGGTTCAAAATCTTCTAGGCAGCATCCAGGATGGCATATGAATGCCAGTCCCAAAGCTGCTTCATTTTGCAAAAGCTGATTCAAAGCTGGATAAAGTTGCTGGGTCGCATGGTTGTGCAAGTTCAGAGTTGCTTTTCCAGTCTAGGCATAGACCAATTCTCATCCTCGGGCCTTCTCTGGGTCACGGTTCCATATGGCTGGTGACAGGTTCAAGCCCATCCCCCTTTGAAATGGCTGATCCTTCTTTCTAGACGTGTTTTGACTGGCTGAGCCACCATGCCGTCCAGAATTGGCTCTAGTACCACAATGAAAGGCTTAGAGAACTTTCATTATACTGGATTATTGATGTATGATCTATTCTGGTAGTGTTGCTATATTTAGTTGTTATGATTCATTCGACACATGGCGACGCATTCACTGCCGTGTCAGCTTACCTTTTTGCAGCAGGTAATGAGACAGCAGAATTGACATTCCTTATCAGTTTATGTAAACTGATGCCATTGTTTGCTAACAATTAGCATATTAGCAAACTCTGGTGGGTAGGATAGCAATTAGTTGACTGTGTGGACGGAGTCTAAATAGCCTCAGCTTTTGAAATGCTGACATTGTGAATCAATTAATTATCTCAGTCAACATGCATGGCTGGAAAACTTACCACAGCCTTTATCATGATGGCCAACTGGATAGAGATACTATTATCAGATATTTTACTGGCTGTTTTGTGTTTTAAGTTAAAATATATAAAATATATATATATAGTTGTGAGTAGGGTATATTATCCTCCTGGTCTTTTGAATGGTTTGCAAGCAGGGCAGGTGATTCACTAAATTTGCCCTTCACTCAGTTTCAGTTCTTTCCAAACATGTCCAATCATGCTGAACTCAGACATGACCTTTCCCAAGCCCCTCATTGTCTCTTCTGTTCACGGTCAGACTATCATTTCTTTTGCCTAGTTAAAGTTTACATGACAGGACATAGGAAATAAGTGCGGATATGAGTAACTTATTCAAACCCACCTTTTAAAGAAGGATCTCATACTCATATTGAATAAATTCAATTAATGTTAAGTCTTCATAATTGCACTGATTGAGGTAATTATGTGAGATGCTATATGTGTATTAATGTAAATCTTATCTTTTTAGTGAACTGTGCTAACAAGTAAAAACAAATGACTTAACTGGTAATTAATCAATCAAGTATTATGCACGAATGTTACAAGGTGTTAATCACTTTTGCTGAACAGGTTTCCCGCAGACTCTCTCTCTCTCTCTGGTCTTTGGGGGTGGGGGTACTTCATGAAGTCTTTTTAGATGGCGAAGTGTTCTTTTATCTTTTATGGACAGCCCGGCCCATAGACCAGCCTTGTGGGTGCTAGACTGTCTGTGAATGTGTGAGGTGTGTATGTGTGTGAATTGCTGCTGAAGCACTTCAGCTGTGTTTATTCAGTACCAGACCTGCTGGTTCAAGCTGATGCGCTAACGTGTGGGATTGCACTTAGGGACAGTTGTGATGCTAATTCACTCTGACTGGAAAGGAGGAAAGCTGTCAGTGCGCTCAAAGCTTGTGTGGATACACTGCAGTGAGAGTACAGCACCGGGCCATTCAGACATCAATGGAGGAGAGAGGCTGGGAATTACCATATACAGACTCAGAGAGCAGAGCTGTAGTGCTTGTCTGACTCAGGAAGTTGTGAGAAAAAGCTTTGGGGTTTCTGTCAGATGTGTTTGTTGTCATGATTGGTACTTAGTGATTCTGTTGAATTTTTTCGCTGCTTGAGAGCTTCATCCTGACATCATAAATTACGTATGGATGCATTGGGGCACTGACTAGTGGCATTATAATTTAATATCAAGACACTATGATTCTTTTTATCGTGATTTTGCACAAATAGCTCTTACTATACTTACTATTCTCACTTTCTTAACACACACACATGTTGATTTTTGTGATTTATGGGGACTCTCCATAGGCGTAATGGTTTTTATACTGTACAAACTGCATGTGGTATTGCCCTACACAGACTCTACACCTAAACCTACCGCTTACAGGAAACTGTGTGCATTTTTAGATTTTCAAAAAAACACCATTTAGAATGTTTTTTAAGCCTTTTGAATGATGGGGACACTGAAAATGTCCTTATAAAACATCTACATATTGTAATACATATGTCATACCCATGTCATTATACAAATTTGTGTCCTCATAAACCACATAAAACTGCACACACACACACACACACACACACACACACACACACACATATATATATATATATATATATATAGATATAGTAAAGTTATTTAGGGATGCATTTCTGATAAAAAAAATTGTAAATCATACTGCACAAATTGAGATTAAGTATGGTCTTCATTTACAGTAGGTACGGAAAGTATTCAGACCCCCTTGAATTTTTTATTTTTTGTTATATTGCTGCCATTTGCTAAATTCATATAGTTACTTTTCTTGTTTCCTCATTAATGTAAACACAGCACCCCATATTGACAGAAAAACACAGACTTGTTTACATTTTTGCCGATTTATTAAACAAGAATTATGGTCCGAATTATTCAGACCCTTTGCTGTGACACTCATATATTTAACTCAGGTGCTGTACATTTCTTCTGATCATCCTTGAGATGGTTCTGCACCTTCATTTGAGTCTAGCTGTGTTTGATTATACTGATCAGACTTGATCAGGAAAGCCACACACCTGTCTATATAAGACCTTACAGCTCACAATGCATGTCAGAGCAAATGAGAATC
>JAUMHQ010000059.1:15684376-15716436 GCA_032361165.1 Enteromius paludinosus
AACTTTTTGGCCTTAATTCTAAGTGGTATGTGTGGAGAAAACCAGGCACTGCTCATCACCTGTCCAATACAGTCCCATCAATGATGCATGGTGGCAGCATCATGATGTGGGGGTGTTTTTCAGCTGCAGGGACAGGACGACTGATTGCAATTGAGGGAAAGATGAACGCGGCCAAGTACAGGGATATCCTGGAAGAAAACCTTCTTCAGAGTGCTCAGGACCTCAGACTGGGCTAAAGATTTACCTTCCAACAAGAAAAATAACAGTGGCTTTACAACAACTCAGTCACTCTTCTTGAATGGCCCAGCCAGAGCCCTGACTTAAACCCAATTGAGCATCTCTGGAGAGACCTAAAAATGGATGTCCACCAACATTTACCATCCAATCTGACAGAACTGGAGAGGATCTGCAAGGAGGAATGGCAGAGGATCCCCAGATCCAGGTGTGAAACACTTGTTGCATCTTTCCCAAAAAGACTCATAGCAGTATTAGATCAAAAGGGTGCTTCCACTAAATACTGAGCAAAGGGTCTGAATTCTTAGGACCATGTGATATTTCAGTTTTCTTTTTTAATACATCTGCAAAAATGTCAACAATTCTGTGTTTTTCTGTCAATGGGGTGCTGTGTGTACATTAATGAGAAAAAAAATAACTTAAATGATTTTAGCAAATGGCTGCATTATAACAAAGAGTGAAAAAAATAGCGGGGGTCTGAAATCTTTCCGTACCCACTGTAAGTTCATACTTTCTTCAGCAAATGTAAAGATAATACTTTCCAAATAATTACTTTTTTTATGGAAATGATGTATCATATCACGATTTAGTGATACTCTACAGCTACAAGGGCATGTTTGGGTCCAGTCTGTGATTCTTCCTGCCACTATCAGTTCCTTGCATTGACCACTCTGAGTTTGCTAGCTGAGACTGCACCATGGGAGACAATGCTCAGGTGACGTGGTGGACATTTATACTTGTCTGAATTTTGGGAGGGCAGACAGACAAATTGAAACCAGAGTGAATATATGCTGGGCTCCTTTGTAGTTACAAATGTTCCCCACTCCCCCTTTCATAATTCATGGGGTGTTATGCCATGTTAGCACTATAGGAGTTGCCAGGGGCTATTCCCTGGTGGTCTGTGTGGTGACAGTGATGTAGAGGCTGCTTAGGGATGCCAGAGAGAGGGAGAGAGAACGCTGTTGGAGAGAGTGAGGAAGAGGAAAGGCAGGCTGGTCCTGTAATAGCTCTTGTTCTCACTCACTTGAAGACCTAAAACTAATGGGCAGTGGTGAAGTGGCTGTCGCACCAGCTATGAGAAGCCATAAATATTAAAAGGAATCCCATATCTCATACCTTGGACCATTTGGGACGGGCATTTTAAAATTCTCATTTTTCCACTGAGGTTTAATTATGTTAGTCAAACTCGTGCATCTTTCTTACAGTAATAGAGTCATGAAAGGACACCCTTTTGTCATTGACAACTTAGCTTTGTGATATCTGAGGCATGGCCAACAGTTTCTTCTTTTTAATCCTTTACTGGACCAGCTTTTATTGTGATCTTGCTTCAGCTGGTTAAAAAGTCTGTAGTTTGGGTTGTGCCGTATTTAAGCAAATTTTTGAGAGCAATGAAAACAAAGCTGTTAGGGTGCAGTCAATTGATTGTACTGTAGTTTAAAAACATGTAAACTGCTCAGCTTTTTATTTAAAAAGGCTGCAAAAAATAGTTGTGTTTTCAGGGTAATCATTGTGAAGTCTAAAGTCTGTTTCTTACAACCTGTTTTTCACAATTAAGAGTGTTGCAATAGCTTAGCATGCTCACAATAGAACATCCCAAATCTTAAGCAAAGAGTTGCAGTAAATCTCCTTTTGCCCTCTTTTTTTGAGGCAAGATCACTTTTCCTTTCTCCAGCTCCCAATTTTACTCCCTTTCCTTATGTTTTATATCTGGGTTTTATGGTGTGACTGTGCTATAAATAGTGGACTTCCTGTTTTGAATTGAATCCATCAAAACATGGCCCTAGAAAAAGTGATCTGAAAATAGATCAGAATTTTGTACTTTAATCACAGTGTCATTGTATATTGGCTTTAACTCATCCCATAAAATGTTCTTTTATTTTTTATTTAATGAGAAAACCATGGTTTAGTATATTAAATTGTCTTATTGTATATTGCATGCATAAGATGGGTAAGACTCCCTAATTTCAGACCCAATCATATAAGCACTGCTGAAATACTAGAGTTTCACGACCCAAGGCTAAAAGTATATTTTAAAATTATATTTACTTTGTATAGATCTCATATATCTAAATGCACCTGAAGTGTTCATTATTTGTCTGTGCACCCAAACAGACACACACAATTTCCACTGAATTCAGAGTTGATGCTCTGGTCAGATGTAGCCCAACAGTGGAATGCAGATGTGTTTTAAAGCTGGGTAATAAGCAGCTTTGGGTTTCTCACTGCTCCCTTCCAGTCTTTAACAGCATGTAAGCACTTACTCATCTAGATCATAATACCATGGTTGGAAGCTTTAAAAACACTCACAGTTTACACAAAGAAATGCTAATTACGTTTCATACTTGCACTGAAGACTCACTAGTGATACAGTCAAAGACAGTTCTCATGAAACCACATAAAACAGACGTTCCCTTCAGTTAAGTCGTTCATAGAGTAGTGCTTTGAGGACCGTGCTTTATTAGTTAATTCCCAGCATCTGATATTCCTTTGAATATATGAAGACTCCGACTCAATGAGTGGAGTGAGAGTTAAAAGAGCTCTCATGGTTTCTGTGTTCGCTGTGAAAATGAAACATGTTTATCTGGCAGCAGACATTGGCCCTCTAATTTCCATCTCTTACAAGTGTTTCTTGAAGAAGATAACTAGAAGTCTGGCACATGAATGTGAAACCCGAAGAAGAGACTGTGGTTGAGTGCTTCTCTCCATTCCCTCGAGTGTAATAGGCTTTAAGTAGTCAGGTGGTTTTTGGAGAAGGCTGTAGTTAGGCACTTGTGTAATTATGTGATTACCTGTCACACATTATTACATTAAAAACATTGCAGTGACGTTAATATATTCTATAGGAAAGATTCCCAAACTTTTGGCCAGCTGAACCCATTTTACTTCAAATATTTACTTGAACACCCCTGGAGATTTCAAGAGAACGCTTTTTTTTATTTAAAAAAAAAAGATATTTAACGTTTGCATAGTCATAGACATTTAATTAAAAACATGTATTACATTACTTTTTTAATGTAATAAAAAGTGGTGATCCTTACTGCTTGTGTCAAAAAAAAAAATGATGTTGTGATAATAGGATCCCAGGAGTTCTTCAGTTATTTCCTCTCTCATGTCTTCAGCCAGCTCCTTTCTTTCTGCATCTCATCAGACATAATGACCAAAAAGCAAAAAAATTTGGCCCCAGATGGAATCCATTTACCCCCATTATTGAAGCAAAGCACCTCCATCTGCTAACTGCTGGACTAAGTTGTTAGATATTTGACAGTAAAGTTTGTTATGTCTCTAAAACAAATGGAATACATGTGTGATAATTGTGTGAGGTGGACTGCAGGGCACTTGCAGAGGTCCTCCAGGATGTTGGTTAAATACATGCTTGCGGGGTGCCCTGTACGGGGAGGGCTTCACAGCAGGAAGCTCATCTCAAATAATGTGCTAACATGGTTTATTGAGAAAGTGTCAGCATTGAAATCTTGCGGCTTTTCTTAAAATGTCTCAGTAGTCATCTCCTATCCTTTATGGTGTATTTCCTCATTTATTTATCTTAGAGTGAAAATTAATGAAGACAGTGTTATTTTTATTTACTTATTTTTTTACCAGTGTGGTTTCAAATGTAAAGATGTGTGCAAACCCACATCATAGTGTCGGGAGTTGTCCAGTTATTTTTAAAAGTAGTGTTTCATCATTTGTGCATAACATGGATCAATGGCTTTGGTTTTCTGGTTGTGAGTAAAGTAATGCAAAACTACACTGTAATTCCAATACACTAATAATAGGGCGATTCTGCACTATTATCATCAAAAAAAGAATGTTAACCCTGTCATTTAAAGAAAGTAAATTACATACTGGTCTTCTTTGGTTGATTTGTATGTGGCAGACGTTTACTTGCGTTATGTGTATGGTCTGTATGTATTTGATGTTCTCAATGCTTGAATGAAGATTTCAGTTTTACAGTGGCGTACACCACGACTCTGAGATGAATGAAATAAGACCCACAAACACAGAGAGTGTGAATGAGATGACCTGAGGCAGTGGAATACATTTTTGCATCCGGTATGTTTATGCTCCACAGTGTACATTACATTTTTAGTAGTAGTGGTATGAGAGTTTCTTGATAAACTGAATCCAAGCTTTAATAATTGTTATACTCAGTATGCTCAACAATAAGGATGCCCAGCTGATCTGAGAACACTGTCAAGAGATTTTCAGTCCAAATGACAGAAATGTCACTTTCAGGCCAGAGCTGGATTTGCTACTGAAAATTATATGTCAGTTAATTTTGCATGGGGTGTAAATAGTAGTTTTGTATGGTGGCACAGTAGTGAACACAACACATCACAAAATTTCAGTGCAGCCTGCTTCTGTGGTGTTATGCTGATTTAACTGTCCTGCTGCTTGTTTCCATTATATTGTGTTAATTTTGTTGTGTAGTGACTTTCATTAGACTTTCAATTTGTTGAGTGCTAATTTCATTATGTTGTAGTTTGTTTCTGTAGTGTGAGTGACTTTGGGACTGATTTTGTTGCAGCTTGTTTATGTTGTGTTATGGAGATTTTGTTTTGTTGTGCACTACTGGGCCACTGTAGTTTTGTGATGGTCTTCAAATCATCAGTAAGCTCAGTAAGTGTCAAATGTTCAAATGTTTAACATTTTGAAAAACCTTCTTTAAAAAAGAAAGAAAGAAAGAAAGAAAGAAAGGAAAACATACAAAGAAAACCTAAAGGGTTGTTCACCCAAAAATGGAAATTCTGTCGTTAACTACTCACCCTCATGTCGTTCCAAACCCGTAAGACCTTTGTACAGGTCTGGCCCTCCATAGAGCTCTGAGCCTCCATAGACAGCAAGGGTACTATCAGGGTCAGTGCACAGAAACATAGCAAGGACATGGTTAAAATGGTCCAATTGTAATCAGTGGGTCAACCATAATTTCATGGCACTAAAATAATAATGAATAACGACTTTATTCAACAATTCTTCTCCCCCAAGTTCTCCCCCAAGTTACCGTCTTCTGCTGTTACACGTGTTTTACTCTGCATGTAAATATGCGTGTTCGATGTTCGAAACACCAACATTCATACATTATTTACGTGCAGGAAAATTTATGCATTTTTGGGTGAACCTTTCTTTTAATTTGAGTATTATTTCTAGCCAATATAAAAATACACAAATATACAAAATGAAATGCATTGCAAGAATTGTTGCAATTAACTGAAATACTCCAGTTCACCATATTTGCTGTGATCACTTTTAGAGATTTTGGCAAATTCTATCTCACATACTCTTGAGTTGGTGGAAGAAAGCCGTTAGCCATAAGAGGAGAGGTCAACGTAGCTGGAGAGAGACGTGACCCTGTTGACCTGTGTTTAAGGGCGGTAGCAGATGCTCCAGATCATTGCAGCAGCCTGCTACGGTCTACCACTGTTTTCACAGCATGTGCTTTTGCGGGCACCGCCTCAGCCCTGGGAGTGCCCTGTGTTTACTTTGCCACCTGCGAGATGGGAGGGGTCGGGGTACATGGGATCAAACACACGGGGCTATGAAGAAAAGAAGGGGGTTAAATCACTGACTGAATGCACAGCTATTCTGCAAGGATTTGCCTGTTCGTGGAGGGTGGGATTAGGTAGAATTCCAAAGCCAGACGGAATGTGTGAGGTTCAGCAGTCTGGGAGACAGAGGTTAAAATTCTAGTCTTAAAGAGGGAAGATGACTTCAGTTCAGTGATGAGAGCTGCTCAAGCCATTCAGGAAGATGCACCGGCCCGTGACCAATGGTTTCTTTATGACACCACAGGTCTCCAAATATTATGTTTGAATTTGTCTTGTAACCGGCATTTACGGAAACATTCAATATTTAGTTAATCTTCAAGCCAATGCGAAAGGACAGTGTGGCTCATCTTTAGCACAGTATGTTTATTATATCTTTGTGGTTATGAAGGTAAAATATTCCCCTCATTTAGTTCACAATTATCTAGAAACCTAGAGGGAGTCAGTTGACCTGTCTGAAGTTCGTCTCTGGCACTAATGGCTCTGCCAGGCTGAATATGGTCCGGGCATTTGACTTATTTTACAACTGCAGCACTTCCCACTTAGTAAAGCTAGGCCTGTCAGGAGGTGCTGAGTATGGTCATTGTTGCTGAATTTATGGTAGGTTTGTGGTCATGTTTCATATGACCATACAAATTTTGTTTGCAAATATTGAACAGGAAAGAGACAAAAGTCAATAAAGCAATAGTGATACACATATTTTATCATTTATTCCACTCTAGCTTGTCTGCAAGAGCAGTAAACCTATTGATTTTTTCCACATCAATAAATACATGCATTATATGCTTTATTTTCAGTGTGTAAAGCTGAAGAACTAAAATTTATACAAATCTGTAACCGAAAGAAACAAATGTAAATCCAATCTAATGCATAATATTTAAGAATTATTGTTTTCATATTAGCAGGAGTGACTGTTGTGCTGAAAATTCACTCAGCACTTTTTACGTTTATTCTCTAGTTGCAACATTGCAAAGATTCATGTAACACCAACGAAAGGTCTGAAAACAAGTTTGCTTAATGAAGCTGACATATATTGCTTTTCCCATTGGCAGTACAGTGAAAAGTGGTTCACTTTGAAATATGGCTACATTTTGCTGGAAAGGCATCGTAGAAACGCTGGCCCAAGCCAAATAAATCTGGAGACACATGTATATGACTTATAATGAAGCAATTAAGCTCTGACATGTTTTATTAGTAATGGCTCCATGTGCGCATGTGTTGGCTTGCTGCGGATGTGTCCCAGGGCACCAATGCGTGTCACTATCATGACTCGCCTTTGACCCCACACATCATTAATCAACCGCTTGCGGATATCTGACCTCCTCCACCTACCTCTCAAACATGCCATCTAATTCAGCGCTAAAGGATACATAAATCTCACCCATAGAACAGTTATTTTAATGTGTAATATTGGTTAATAATTATTTAATCAAATAAATGCAGCTGTGAACTGTACAGTAGGTTACTTAACTTTTACCTCTCAGGTTTCCTTTTCCTCTGAGAAAACGAGTTAATTAGAGAGTTTCATGAGCTGAATGTTGTTGAGAGAGGATGTAGATATGATAGTCTATCATATCTGACATGCCTGGCTTTTGGCCATGCTAATCGTCACTGTAAAACAAGCTGCTGAAAGGTTATGCTGCATATAAACCTTTCTCTGCGCTCTGTACTAAAACGTTTGATAAATGGGCAGCTCCTGAAGATGCCTTTAGATGCCCCAGGCTCCTCTTCATCCCACCATATCATCGTTTGTTTATTGTGTACTGACAGCTGTAACTATGGAGATGCCCGTTTTTGTGACTCTGCAACAGCTGTTTTTTTAACCACCGACTTTTCAGCTGGAGGGACCAAGAATCCCCCCACAACCAGGAATGTAAAAGTCGATGGTCTCCTGGAGGGCTTTTCTTCCATGACATCAAACCTACCTAAATACCTCCACGTCTTTAATTTGATATATATTCAGTCCCACATCGGTGTGCTCTGATTTTACCTTGGTTTGGAGGGTTATCTCAAGGCAACTGTCTCCCTTTAAAAATACTCCTGGTTAACTAGGATTCGACCTCTGTCGACAGCATCTGTTTCGTGCTGTTTATTACCACAGAGAACAAGTTCAAATCAACTTCCTGTTTGTGAAAATAAAACAATAAACAGTTGTCAACATGTGCTAACAATGGTTTTTTTTTTGCTGTCATTGTATAGTGTGTAACAGATGCTGTCGATAGAGCTCAACTTGTATTTAAGCTAAAATATTTTCTTAACCTGCTATTTTGGGGGCAATTACAGTGTATCAGTACTGTGTTGGATATCAGTAGAGAACAATTTTGTAAATATTGTATATAGTCTTATTTTTGATACTTAATTTTAAAAGCTAATTTCAACTATTTTAAAATTTTTAAATAAATTTTTCGTATTGTACATTATAATGTCATTATGTCTGGATGCATACAGCATTTAAAACATTTGATTGCTTTATTTTATTTTATTATAATGTTTTTAGATTAAATCATGTTGAATTATACAGAATTTTAATAACATATTTTATAAGAATTTTAAAATTAATATATTTATTTAACAATAATGGATTCCATTGTTTAAAAAGTGGCCGAAAAAATATAATTTATCATGGATGAAAAAAAAATGTGCAGAACAGCTATAAATAATATGCAATGTTAATAATAATGAGAATGTTTCTTAAGCGTCAAATCAGAATATTCAAATGATTTCTGAACTGTAACATTGGAGTAATGGCTTGTGAATATCAGCGTGCTTTGCCATCACAGGAATAAATTACATTTTAAAGTTAAACAAAATGACATAAATAAAATCTTGCTGACCTAAAACCCTTAAACAGTAGAATGTATTCCATTTGCAGTTCAGCCTCAGTGTTTGCTATTGGTTGCCTACACATAGCTTCCTTTTCCTCTGTATTCTGCAGTCAGGTCTGATCCGGTTCTCCAGCGAGGAACTTCTCATCACCCCGCTACCGCATCATTTGGCTTTACAACACAACTACAGCGCCCCCTCTGGACATCACCCACATGTCATCTACAAGCGATCAGCGGAGCACAGTGTGCACGCCGATAAGACTGATTGGTCGAATAGCGTTAAATCAAACAACCCCTATGAGAACCGCCACCGTCATCACCAGCACCACCACCGTCACCATGAGTACCAGCACGGAAAGCTCCAGAGACAACACTTCTGCGGACGCCGCAAGCAATGTATGTAAGGGAATTTTCTCTTAGCTATATGTTAGATGCAAAATTCATTACACGTTAAATACTTGTAAAAGGTGGCAGCGTGCATACAACAGTAAAGCCCTCTGAGATATTTATACTGATTCCAAAAGCAAAACTACTGTGTCATTATTATCTGTTGTACTGAAAGAAATCGAATGAAAGCTTGGAGACAGCATGTGAAGTTAATGACTGTGTATTTCCTGGCCTGTCATCGCCTCTCCGGTGCTTTTATCAGGGAGCTAGCGTGGAAAAAGGAAAAGCAGTTATTTGAGGCAATTTCCAGTTTCTCTCACCCTTTTTCATGAGTTTCCGTACTTTTATCTCTCCACCTCATCCTAACTACAGATACTCCCAAGCCTCCTACAGAGGATCATTTTGTCATGCCTGATGAGTTCGAGCAGCAAAGCCGGGTGAAGCGCTCAGAGATTACATCAAGCAAAGAGGGCAGCCTGAATGTGGAAACTCTGGTGGTGGCAGACAGGAAGATGCTGGAGAAACATGGCAGAGACAACGTCACTACCTATGTCCTTACTGTCATGAACATGGTGAGCAGAGCTGCCTGCAGCATTGTTGTGGAAAAGACACCTTGTTGCATCATATGACTGTTTACATTTACTTTTACTTCTGTACCTATAGTATATAATATAGTATTCTTTTTTGCTAAACAGGTCTCCAGTCTGTTCAAAGATGGAACTATTGGAAATGATATCAACATTGTTGTGGTCAGCCTCCTTCTACTTGAGAAAGATCCGGTAATATACATACATACAAAATATGCACATTCTTTCATATGTTTATCTAAGAGTGCATTTTAGACTAGGCGTTCTGAACTGTACCTGAGCATGTTTGACTCCTAAAGCCCGGTTCGTTTGACCAGTGTGAGCGCTCCAGTAACCGTATGTCTATCTCTGTGTGTCCATATATCTAAACAGCCATGAAACCGACACAAAACTTAAACAATTTAGACTTCATTTGATTCGGTAACTGCTCTGGTGATTCAAACCAGTAACTCATCTTTTTGAACTTTTTGAAATAGCTCAGCCATTTGTTAATGAATCGGACTATATTAGTTCTGGATGTCTCTTAATTCACTTAAAACATCCAACTCATAATTTCAAAGAGTCAGATTTTTGGGAATACTGATCACACTGCATGTTTTTAATCCCATAAAAACGTATGAGTCATTCACTGCAGAGAATTGACTCTTTAGAGTAGTTCATTAAGGAATCAGATTATACTGTTCATGCCACATGATTTTTGATTCACTTAAAAAATTATTTGTTAGTGAGTCAAAATAAACTGGTTACTGTAATTTAATGTTTAATTTAAAATGAATTTTGTTTGGGAATCAAACTATACTGGCCGTACTGTATGTTTCTGGTTTACTAAAGAACGATCATAAATTGGATTAACACTGATAAATAAGCCGCATGTTGACATTTCTTTGGCATTAATTTGCATTAGTTTTTGTATTGTAACACTTTCAATAAAATAAGATTAATTTTGCTTTTGCAACAGTGCAAGAAAAGCTGGTTGCACAGCTAGTTTATTCTCATTAAAGGCAAACTGAATGTCATATCTGATTTTTGAAGTTTCCCAGGCATTTTTTTTTTCATTTCTTTCGTACTTGAAAGATGCCTGATCATTCACTACTCTGTCTTCTTTCTCTCACCACCCCTCTGAACACTTCATCTCTCTGGGCTTCACTGCTGTCAGCTGGGTCTGTCTATCAACCACCACGCAGACCAGTCACTCAACAGCTTCTGCCAGTGGCAATCAGGCCTGATAGGTAAAAACGGGAAGCGGCATGACCATGCCATACTGTTGACGGGGCTGGACATCTGCTCCTGGAAGAATGAACCATGTGACACCCTGGGTAAGGCCCTCGACATTCACCTTCCAATGGCAGAAGCGGTTCATATGTTGTGATGTCAGCAGATAATTGAGTTGCAGGAGGGCGCATTACACAATGCCAAGGTTAGAAAAAGCTTGTGGTTGGTGATGTGTGTCCTAGTCTGCCCTCAAGCAGAGAACTTTACCTGAAAGAATCCAAGAAAGCTCAAATCCACTTTGCAGTCAGTTGGCAGCTTTTTCAGTTTTTGCTGTAGAGGCGTCAGCCAAATGTAATGAATTCAGCTCTAAAGCTCCAAACCACAAGTATGCATTTCTTTGAATGTATGGCAAAGGGGAAAGCACTGCTTTTAAATTGCCTCTCTATGATGTGAAACTCAAGTCGAAGCTGAGACCATACAGTCAGCAACATAGCCTAAAAGTTTGATAATGCGTAATGGGATTCTGTTTCAAATTCTATAGGTTTGAAAACATTGTGGTGTGTTTAGTGATACTTAAATGACGTATCACTGTTTTCATCAATACATGTTGGATGTTGAAGTTTCTGTAAGAAATTTGCATCATATCTTCTTCTTCCATCCATGTTCTTATCTTTCTGTGGTTTCTGACTTTTCGTTTGCAGGTTTCGCTCCAATAAGTGGGATGTGTAGCAAGTATCGTAGCTGCACGATTAATGAAGATACGGGGCTGGGTCTCGCTTTCACCATCGCCCACGAGTCAGGACACAAGTACGTGAACTCATGCTTTCAAGTCCCACACTATTTCAATTTGGAAAACCATATGCTGTGCAACAGGCAAACATTTTGTTTGTGTTTGCTGGTTGCCATTGTTATAAGGGGAAGTTTATGTTTGAGATTTTGTTTTTATGACAGACGTTTTTTGAGTTGTTCGGTCCTTTGGCACATTCTCAACATAAACTGGAATGAAATCTACTCTGGAGAACCATCAGGCTGATAACATGTTGTGGGATTTGTTATTCTCAGCAGTTCAAACATTCTGGTCAAGTGCAATGAACACGTGCCTCCAATGTGCACAGTGTTTAGGGCAAAATCTTTACCGGCCAACAGGCCATAATCACTCATTTTTTGAGGAGTGGTAGTTTAGAAACACTTGCCAACAGTGCTCAGGTCTGAATTTCGTCACTATAGTGAATATGTTTATTTTGATGAAAAAGTTTGATTTGTACAGGGCTCATAAAAGTAAACATTTAAATGTGTGAGTGTGAATCATGTGACTTATTCATTAGAGTACAGAAATCATTGAAGGGGCTTGGGGGATGAAAGAGCTTTCGGTTATAGCGGTAATGTCCCACCTGACTCCAGGAGTGGTTTTTGTTGTACATTAATAGTCTCACTGGGTAAAACTCACAATCTCCATCTCTCCCTCCTTTTTTTGCCCCAGTTTTGGAATGATCCATGACGGAGAGGGGAATCCCTGTCGGAAGACTGAAGGGAACATAATGTCTCCCACATTGGCTGGAAATAATGGTGTTTTCTCATGGTCTGCCTGTAGTCGGCAATACTTGAACCGATTTTTAGGGTAAACTTTTAATTCTCTTGTCATCAAAAAGTGGTATATAAATACATTTTAGAAATATATGTATTTGTTTACATTTTTATAGTGGTATTTAATTTTCTATATATTTGTGATATGATACTGTTCAAACATAGAATGTGTTCATCAAGTACTTTCACTTGAAATGCACTGAATCCCAGCCTCAAGCCATTGAGAAGTACCAGCACTTACATAGAACCCTATACAAAGAAGCGAGAAAGAAATGCTAATTTTAAAGAAAAACGTCAGGTGTACTTAGAGGCTTTTGCATCTGAAATCTTCATATGTTTTTATGAATATGTGGTTTGCCTGTGTCTGTGCTCATCTGTCTTTGCCTGTGTCTGTGTTCACAGTACCGCTCAGGCTTCATGTCTCGTGGATGAGCCTAAGCAGATAGGCCAGTACAAGTACCCCGAGCAGCTTCCAGGTCAACTGTATGATGCTGATATACAGTGCAAATGGCAGTTTGGCTCGAAAGCCAAACTGTGCAGCTTGGACTTTGTAAAGGTAAGCCATAGATTATAAAATATGCTATTCTAGGCTTATGTTCATATTTGGAGCTTTGCTAAAATTAGTTTGAACGCAAGTTGGAAATGTACACCAACTCTTAAATAATTTGACTTCAATCAGTCCTTTTGACAAGATACAACCCCACAATAGAATTCACAGAGTTAAAGTTCATTTAGAGTCTCTGATATTTAAATGTGCTTCAACCTGTTATGTTTGTGTGTGGAGACATCATGATCAACACAAACACACATCTGAGCTTTGGAAAGAAAACAATCTACTGAGAGGAAACCCATTCCCTCAAAATCCACTCTAAGTCTTCATTCACAGGTTCAACAAAGATGGACAGGGCCCCCTTTGGCATCCGCTGTAGCCTTTAGCTTCTAACGCACACATTGATATGCAAATAGTTATGCTTGGGAAATGAACATTGCGAGAGTATATCTGTGGGATTAGCTCTCATGCTATGGGCTTCCTCTTTTTGGAGATCCCTGTTGCCTTTGTGCGCTTCGGAGACCTTGTATGTGTGCTGAAAAGAGTCTTGAACATCGACCTTGATGGAAGGCAGCTGTACATCTTAATTAAGAATGATTGTGGAGATAAAACCCAATGTTTTTGTTTTCTACCCCACCCCCAAGCCATCCTGTCCTTGTCACAAAGTCGTTGAGATGTAATTAGCCGTGGGAGCTAGCGGCGTTAGCTAGCCAATGATGCAGAGACCAGTGTTGCTAGTTTTTGTAAACCATGTCTCTCTCTCACTGTCTGCCAGATGCAATCGGGCCGTCAGCCAGCAGTGGCTGGTCTCCCAACTCCTCATCACCCATTATTATCGTCGTATTGTGGGAAGAAACAAAATGCAACGATAATAGCGTGTTTCTTTTGGGCAGCACAGTGATTGATTTTGACAGGCTTTTTTATTTGTTGGGAAAGTTGATTGGCCGTTGCTGTAGAAACAAGAGGTCGGCGTGTTGAGGTGCAAGCCAGGGAGGTTGAAGGGTTCCCAGCGGGTGTAGGCCCATTTTTGACTGTGCTCTCTGTGTGTTCGTGCCCACCAGGACATCTGTAAATCATTGTGGTGCCACAGAACAGGACACCGTTGTGAGACCAAGTTCATGCCTGCTGCCGAGGGCACCATCTGCGGACCAGACATGGTGAGTTAGTGCTTGTCTGTTCACCCTGAACTCACTGAACCACTGTCAAAGAGGAACATGAACTGACCAGTCTCTCACCATCTTTCTTCATGCGCACCTGTGGTATTGTTTTCTGCTTTGTGTAAATGTACCGTAAGGACAGTTGATCCTTTCCACTGGTTGATGGGGATGAGAGGTGCTGATGTGTGGGACTGTGTGGCTTGGCTAGACTGAGTCCAGCTGTCCAGGTGTAACTCTGGGACCCATCCCAAACCAGCATGCTCAAGATCTTCACAGAAACACTTTCTCCTTTTCCTCACTTTCCCTCTCATACTGTATCTTCTCTTTGACATGGAAAAAATCAGTTTGTCTGATAGTAGTCTGCTATCCCTGTTAAAAAAAAACAAAATATATGCTGGCTAAGTGTGTTTTGAAGAATGGCAGTTTGTTTGAGCTGGTTTAAGCTGGTCATGTGCTGGTCCTTAGCAACCATAGCTCCTGCTATGGACCAGCTCAGGACCAGCACAAACCAGTTGGCATGCTTCAAAACCTAACCAGCGCCTAACCAAACACATATTTTGGTGATATTTTGGTGTTTCAAATGTAAAAACATTTCTGTGTGAAAAAAAAGTTAAAAGATAGTTATGACGTATGAGCCAAGACTAACCAAGGACCACACTTATATATAAAATTGAACACATATAAAGTTTAAGTTCTGAAATAACATAAATTATTATGAAAAAAAGTCATAAACGCAAGACTGCAAGATATAAAAACTATGAAATATAAGGTAAAAGTCAGTATTTAAAAAAACAGTATTTAAAAAAAGAAAAGAAAACTAATGCAGATACTGGCCTTCATACATTGCTGATCAGTGCTCGTGATTCTTTATTTTTTCTTTTTGTAATAATGCAGTGGTGCCGGAGAGGGCAGTGTGTCAAATTTGGTGATCATGGTCCTAGAGCAGTGCATGGCCAGTGGTCGGGCTGGTCTGAGTGGTCTGACTGTTCACGCACCTGTGGTGGAGGGGTCATGTACCGAGAACGATCCTGCAACAGCCCCAGGTAACCAAAAACGACACACACATATATATATATAATTATTATTTATGAATTATTTATTTCATATTTTATTATACATTTGAAGAATAGGGTTAAATTCGGTTTTGTGTTTATATGAGAGAGGAAATCCAAATAAATATGGCATCTGATTGCAAAATTACCTTATTTAATTATTTTGCTCTTGTTGGTTGTTTATGCTAATTGAAACTATCATAGCAGTACAAAGTTAATGGTACTTTTTCATCTTAAGGCTCCCATGAATGGTAGGTTAGCTGTGAATGGTAGAAGCACATGTTTTTCCTGACCAACTGACCTACTGCGACTCCTAGATTACCCCTGAACTTTGACACACTGAGTAATCTTGGATTAAGTGTATCTTGGTATGTCATGGTTCACTGTTTTACAGAATATTCAAAGAGTCCTCAGATAATTGCAGCTCCTAATCATTCCAGCGCTATAGAAAGAAAGTAGAAAGCCATTAAAAAAAAAAAAACAATACATATTTACATGTATGCATTTGCCAGATGCTTGTATGATTTACATTGTATTTCAGGTATATAATATAAAGCAGGATTGTTTAAGATTTGAGTGTCTGTCAAATAGTAGATGGCGTTTTTGTGCGTTTAGGTTCAGGTGCTTCCTTTCTGTATGTGGTGGCAGGTTTATTTGAGATTGGGTTTCTATAGACCACATGTGGCTCTACATGTGGTTTGGTCAAGCTGATGGAACCTAGAATTGTGCTTCATCAACATTTGGCTGTCTAGAGCATCTTAACATATTTCTGTTGGAATAAGAAATACTTATAATGCCTTAGACAGCCAGACCAACATGTCTGACATGAACAGTTCCAGTAAAGAAAGAAAGAAAGCAAGAAAGAAGCTATTGAAAGTGATGTGAGTCGAAGTGGGGAATTTCATTAATGCCCTGGAAATACCCAGCCCAAAAATCATGGTGTGTTTGTTAAATTGGGCTCAGACGAAACATTAAACTGGGCACATATCATTTATATTATCCATTGGGATCTCATACAAAGTGTTTAGGTAGATTTAAAGATTATGTTGATTTGGACAGATGCTCCAAAACGATTGCTTTTTTCAAAAGCATGTTGCTAGAAAAGAGCAGCTGTTTCCTACTCTATTGTAAGACAATAAAATGCTTTCAGTGTGAGTGCTTTAATGTTGTAATTTTTGTCCTGTTGGTCTATATTAGTTCAATGACATCTGATTCACAGAGAGTGGCTTAGCTTGGCTTGTTTTTAAGGAAGAATTTGCACTATAATCAGGTATTAGCCTCCATTTTCTCTATCGGTGTCACCCCTCTAATGGTTTAGTAAAAATGAGACAATATCGCTGCTTTTCCCGCTGAGGTCAAGTGTACTGTGATCATTGTAATGGACTTCTCTCTGAGCTGCTGAGAACATCTGCCTCCATTCTGGCTCCGTTCTGAGTTCATGTTAACCAGAACATTTTATCTGTATCATTTCAATCTGAAATGTTTAAAAAAAAAGGCAAATTGATGGACAACTTCCCTTGCGGCTCTCAGACAGCACCTGCAGCGGAATAGGTGTTGGTATGTCTTCTGTTTGTGGCGGTGAGGTTCAAGGGGAATCCCCATACTCATCACTTCAGTATAAGGTCCTCAGGAGACAGCCATTGAAGCCAGAGGCATGCGATGTCATCTCACTCAAGCAACATTTATCAATAAATATGATCTGATAAATGTGCTCCCATGACTTTATCCATACTCAGCTGCCAGATTTACAGGTTCACATGTCTTTGAGGAAAACATCTCTTGGCAACAGCGTAGTGGAAGATGGTTGTTGATGGGATTGCTGTTTTGAAGTTTGTCTACCATACAGGATACAGTGTTAACTAACAGAGTATGGGTTAATGCACCATTACCAGAGGGCAAAGTTAAAAGAGTAGGATGCATGTACAATCACCCTCAGGACTTCGGAAAGCCCCTAACAAACAAACGTTTAAATTTCAGTTGTTTATTTATATGTGGAAGGCTCTGTTTTAATGACTTGACTTTAAAGTGGATATCTAATGGCTAACAGTGTGGGCATAATGAGGGTTTGATTAAAAAAGGAGGTCTTAGAGATGGGAGATGTATTGAGAGAGTGGGGTAGAGATGGATGTGGGTCTGTGTGGGGAGCTTTGGAGAGATTCAGGCAAGCAGACAGACAGGGTGACCCTGTTTCCTCAGAAGTTTGCACTTATACTGCTGTTCTGAGAATTAACCTTCCCGGTTGGAAAATGATGCTACAAAGTCTTGTAGACAAAGAGAAAAAGAGAACAATGTTTCCTTTTGCCAACAACTCTTGTGTGAGGTTTAGCATGCAGCACAAAATTGATTTGGGCACAGTTATTTCAATGTCTAATCAGAAAACATGCACTTGGCTTTCCCTCCCTCCTGCCTCTCCTCTTTCAATCTCTCTCTGTGCTCTGTGTGTTTTTGTAACTGCTTTACCATATGGGCCCATAGTACACTGTCGCTAAAGCTCTAATAGGATCAGCCTGAAAACCTGCTCCAAAAACAAAAGCAGACGTACACAAACAGCCGCCTGACAGCACTCCTAGACTATCATTGATCTCGCTGACTTCTTCTGAAACTTGAGGAATAATTTTCCAATGCAACATGTTTATAAACACCCATAGATCAAGGGTTTCCAGACTTTTTAATGCCAGGATGCAGCTACAAAAGTGCAATCTTTGAATATATAGTATCTGCCATATTTTTGAAGGGCTACCTGGAAGTTAATATCACTCTGCTTCCCTCAACAAAAAACAATATTATTTCTCAATTGGCCTTTAGATTATTGCAAAAAATAAGCTTCGTGACCTACAAAAGTTTATGATTCGTTTATGTTTTGGTAAAGACAATCGTCACTAATTAACACAGATTTTATGAACTAAAATGAGGCTATAATTACACTCTACTGTCATACAACTTCAAAGTCACCCACAAATTTTCGACTAAGCTTTTGATCTTTACTTTAAATTTACAAGCTGTAATGTTTTAGTTAACATAGTTTGCAAGGAGCTGAGTATAAACACAATGAGGCTGTAAGCACACTAGTGAGTAGAAGAGTTTACCTGTTCTGCTCTGTAGTTTTATTTAGCAACTTGTTAGCTACAACCTTATTTCAAGGCACTATTCAAAAATAGTGCTTAATGTTAAGTGGGGTATTACTGATGTTATAAAATAACATGTAAAAATATGCTGAACTTCAAAATTGCAAAAATGTACTGTATAGTGATTCAGTAGGCACACTAATGGATTTGATTGGTTAAATCAACAGAATCAATTCATGAACTTGATTCATTCAGTCCTTTGTAAACAATTCATTAAAATAATCAGCTCTTTAGAGTCATTTATTCAGTTGGTTGCACTTTTTATTTAGTTGCACTTAAGGTGAATGCACCACAATTCTAGTGACCCACTTATTCCCACTCTGCAAGGTCAATACCCACAGTTTGAAAAGCACTTTTCTAGACAATGCAACTATATTGTCAGTTTTCAAAAGAAAAGTCATTCATTTATCTCACTGTGTGTTTTCTCCATGCTTTTTCTGTTTGATCACTGTACATGAATAAAGATGATGAGTGATTTTTTTAGAAGTGCATGGAAGGCTCATCTGTCCTCTCTGTGAGCGGTTTTCTAACCTCAAGTGTGAACATGCAATAAAAACCTAAAGGCCAGAGACTAAAGGAACATGCACAGGCACACACACACATTGACGGGCCCATGGCTCAGTCCCTTGCTTTGAGGTTAGGCTACAAGAGGGTACCCAAGAGTCTTCCACTTTAAAACATGCAGCCATGCCGCAAGCATGCCTCCGCTCTTACAGCCTCAGTTACAGGAGAACCGCTTTTCCCTCAGGAAAGATGGTGATTGTCTGCCTCATGTGGCACTTGGAGGCATTCCTGTGGTGTTGGGAGGAGGCTACCACTCTTCTCCAGCCTCAAGCTGCCTCAGCAAGACAGGGTGATGGTTTGAACGCATTGTCCAGAGCCTCAGGGCTGACCTTTCATAATATCCAGCCTTGCTTGCAAGAGTTGGCCATTACAGGTTTTAGAGAAGTACAGATGAATGTACTTCCATCTTGTTCAAGCAGGTTTATGTTAGTTTGGTGGTTGGTTATCAAACTAGCGGAGTAGTTAAGAAATCATGATTGTGGACCATCCAAAACAAACAATTTTTTTAACCAAGTTTTCTGTTCCAATAACACAATGTGTAAAGTACATCAGCACAGCTGCGTGTTTTCTTGTTCTCGTTGAAGTTTATTATTCAAAAATCATAGCTGTTGAAAACACAGGCGAGGCCAAGTCATGAATGGAATTGTATCCCAAACACTTTATATCTTTTACAGCTGTCAGTTGGGATGTGATTCAGTCAGACACATCACCGATAACACACAAAGACATTCCCTTAGTGCAGATGCTAATGCACATCATATGAAATGCATCTCACCCCTCTTCCAAAAAAGACAGAATGGCTGTCATTCCTCTTGCGTGTTGAATGCTTGCTGAGGCACATCTGTTTCTTCTCTTTTTCTTGCTCTCTATCCTTGCTTCCATGTTCGCTTGTGCTAATTGCTGGTTGTTTCACCCAAGCCCACAGCACAACGGCAAGTTCTGCCAAGGCCCCAGTCGACTGCACCAGCTGTGTAACACCAAGCCATGCCAGCCCAGTGGAGTGGACTTCAGAGCTCAACAGTGCGCCGAGTACAACAGCAAACCCTTCAGGGGATGGTACTACAAATGGAAGCCATACACCAAAGTGGAAGGTATGGGAGATATTTGGGCATTAATGCATTCATTACGAACAAAAGCAAATGTCTCATTAACAGCTGGAAGGGAGCACAGTAAACCTCTGCTGTGGGTTCAAAATCCCCATGCGTCTTCATTTACTGGATGAGTGAGATTCACACTCACACTTTTTTTTTTTTTTCAAAAAGGAATGTATTATAAACGTATGAGTTCAGTCAGCAGTGTTTAAAAGCCTCTCAAATTTGTTTAATCATAAATAAAGCAATGCAGTAATATTGTTAAATATTATATTTAACATAGCAGCTATTACTGCAGTCTTACATGTCATACGATTTTTCAGAAATCATTCTAATACGCTGATTTGGTGATCAAGAAACATTTTGTATTAATATTTCTGTGGAAACAGGGACGCATTTTTGGTCACAATTCCTTTATGAACAGCATTTGTTTGAAATAGTTTAATTGTGTAAAACTGTAAAACCAGTGTAAAACCTGTATTGTCACATTTTCATCAATTTATTGTGTTATTGTTAAAACAATAAAAAATAAAAAATAAACTTACTGACCCTTAAACATTTTAATGGTAGCCTATATGTAACCTTCTCTTACATAACTAACAGCAAACCACAAAAAAACCCAAACATTAATCTAAGACTTTACCTGCTTCATTTTTAATACCCTCTGTTATCTGAGTCAGCAACAACACCTGTGTTTTTAAATAGTAATCATTCTTATTAGTTTCTGACAATATGTATTGAGATTGTTACATAGGACAAATAAATTCCACCTAAGCAATTTATCTCCCCTAATGTGTGTTGTCTAAGCTGTGCATGGATTTGGACTGGAAACAAGTATCCACTCGTTCTGTGAGTGCAGTGCACTGATCAACCCTGTGGGCAGGTTTGGACTTGAATAAGACCCTGTTTGTGTATTAGGGCTTTTTTATGACTTAGCGGACTGGGAGTGAAAAAGGCAAAGTATATTGGGCATTGTCCTGTCAGAGTTTTCCAAAACAAATGAGAAATACCAGTAAGGTGAATAGAGCTCCTTTTTGTCTAATCAGTAGGTCATGTGTTTCAGTGGCTAGTACAGGTGTTTGTGTAACTCGCTCTGAGCTGGATTCCAATTGGCATTCTGATATGGGAGGTGGATGCGCTAACTATGATGCCAAAGACCACAGTCTTTAGTCTCAGTCGCTAATGTGCCTCTTCAGATCAGGGGAGGTTTTACCTGCATAGCTATTACTAACCGGCCTCCATTACATTAGAAAGCACTTACCCAAGTTTGACTGGGATTTTGGAGTTAGATCAAATAGGATTAACCGCTGACGTGTCCTGTTGTTAAGTTTCGCTTGCCCTCCTCTTTAATTTTAAGGGCGTTATTCAGCTTTTATTGTTAGGTTTACTGCTGTTTCATTTTCTATTCCGCAAAAACTCTAAGGCTGTAACATCATCATTTGTTTTCCTTTGAAGTAAAAGCACAATAATTATGATCTAATATGATCCTTAAAAGAAATCTAACTGTACATACTGATCAGCTGTATTGAATGAGCCTTGATTTGTGTGTGGATGCAGATGCATCTCTCACAGGCCCATATTTTTCTCTCGGTAGGAGAGTTGGATAGAGTCGCCTTTCTTGCATTCCAGCTTTATGGGCCCATTTGTAACAGAGTTGTAGTGTAACGTGTTCTGTGGCTGTTCTCAACAGCATGGTGAGCCTTCCAGTTGCTTCACAGCCAACCACACACAGCTTAAACATGCCCAGTAATTAGCACTACACATTAGTACAGATCTGCATTCTGCATTAATGATGCGTGACGGACAGCAAAGTTCTGTTTTGTGTATCGATGACTCTCAGACAAAAGGTTACTGGTAAAGGTAAAGTCACAGTTAATTTAATAAAACATTTTTGAAATGTAAATTTAATTTTTGAACAGCATTTTGTGTTGATAGAGCAATCTCGTTTCTCAAGCTCAAATTGAAACATATGAGAATTGATTTGTGGTTTGTGGGTTTGTGCATGCTTTTCAAAGAATTGGTTTTCATTTAACATAAAATTCCACCTGTATTTTGTCTGAGAAATGTTCAGGGAATTATCGCTTCATGTGTTCTCATGTGTGAGTATTCATAGCAGCATGCTGAGGGTACCAGTACACAGCTTTAGAAGATCTAACATAAAATCACTCTGAAGCTATAAGATCTAATGACCCCATTCATCTCCTATCTAGAAGAGGACATCTGTAAGCTGTACTGCATTGCTGAGGACTTTGATTTTTTCTTCGCTATGTCCAGCAAAGTCAAAGATGGGACGTCTTGCTCTGACTACAAAGGAGGCGTGTGCATTGATGGGATATGTGAGGTATGTGAAGAGTTGATGACTCTGAGATGGTCATATAATGGGGTATCAATTGATTGACATGAACATTTTGTTATATTCATCAGGCCCAGTGGGCTAACCTGTGCGTGTCAGTTAAAAAATGTTGTTTTAATAACTTTTCCTGTGTAGCCGGTGGGCTGTGACCAGGTGTTGGGATCAAAGGCCGCTTTGGATGCCTGTGGAGTGTGTAAAGGAGACAACTCCACCTGCAAGTTCTACAGTGGACAGTACACCCTCCAGCACAGAGCCAACGGTAAGGCTAAGAAACATGTTTCTTTCAAACCATCTGATCTTCTGACAAATCAATATTTTGAAAAGAATAACAGACTTCAAGAGAAAGAAACAAGGAGTAAATCATTATAAAATAATAGAAAAATGCCTAAAGCAGCGGTTCTCACCTGGAGTGGTTCTTATTTTTATCAGTGTGGAAAACCGTTGTGCTGCTTCATATTTTAGTGAAAACCAGGGCACCATTTTTTTTTTGAAATCTTGTAAATGCCTTGTAAAGGTCACTTTTGATAAATTTGCTGTATATTTTCTCTATTAAGAATTATTAATAAAATCTAACCCACCCCAAAGTTTTAAATTCTTCAACACAGTTTGAGAACTAGTGCCCTTTAATAAAACATAATAAGAGATCATAGCGTCTGAAAAAATGCATGTCTGTCACTTTAGAGCTCCTCTCCTCAGACTTAACAGAAAACTGCAATGCATTTTTTAGAGCACTTACACAGCAGGAGCTCTTGCAAGTCTCACACCTCATCGCTCTCCTCCGACTGAAGGAGGTGATAATGCATCAGCTCAAAGATGCCAGTTCCCTCTGGCCTTTAAAAATGCAGAAACTGCAAAAGTGAGCAGACATGGCAAACCTATTTCCCCCTTTTTCCATCTCTTCAGAGTATTACCCTGTTGTGATGATACCTGCTGGAGCGAGGAGCATCAGGGTGCAGGAGATGGAGATCTCCACCAGCTACCTGGCTGTCCGCAGCCTGAAGCACGGTACCTATTACCTGACGGGGGGCTGGACGGTGGACTGGCCTGGCAGGTTCCAGTTCGCAGGCACTACATTCAACTATCAACGCTCTTTCAACCGGCCTGAGACCTTGTACGCTGCAGGCCCCACTAATGAGACCCTACTCTTTGAAGTGAGTCACCCCCGTCCCGGTTCGGCCTGACACCTGTTAGCAAATTAGCCATGACAGGGTCTTGGCAAGAGTGCCATGGCCATTCGGTCAGATGAAAACAAGGCTGAGAGACAGTGAGTGAGTGAGAGAGATGAGAAACAAATGAGGGTAGGATAGAGAGAGAGATAGAAGAGAAGGCACACAAATGAGTTGAACGGGCAGACTAACACCTCAGTTTGGGATTAATTGCAGGCCAGAGCCGACGTGGTCATTGTGACTTTCATCTTCAGTATGTAGGGATTCGAGATCAAACGGTGCGACAATGTGAATGGTACTAAGCTTTGAACTCGCTGCACTCTGTGCTCTTGCTAATAGGCAGCGCAGGGCACCGCTTACATGGAGGGTGATGGGTATGGGTTCAGATGACCTCTGAGCTAAGGTAGTAGTAAGGACGCTTCATATATTTGCACAAATCTGAAGTGGGGATGAGAGAGATCATTTGATTTCAGAAGAATCATTTAGTAGTTCTCTGTACTCATATATAATGTTATGTGAGCTCTTGGATAGAGAATTTGCTCATCCACTATGCAGCATTATTTATATACTACAGTTTACATATTTGTTATCTCCAGGCTATGAAAAAAATGTCTTACGGGAAACAGCTTTGCTCAGTTGAGGTATGGGCAGATTAATAAGGTCTTGAGATGATGTCAAGCTTTTGAGATTTTTTTTGTAGATTTTACATCAAGCTCAAGAAATATTAAGTCAAGATTTCAAGTTGATGTCAAAGATTGAATTAATCATTTGAACTCTAAGAAAGATTGATATGATGGCATATTTGAATGACTTCACTTATCAGTTAAAATAAATGCTGATCCATCATATCATACATCCAATTTTAAAATCCACTTGGACTTGACACTATTATTGTGCAAGTTGTACAAAAGTTAGGCATGCTTCATTTAATACTCTTTTTGATCTTATTTACTGGCCTTTGATCTGCACTTCCCTCAACCTGTGCTTTATGTACACGCAGCATTCCCCTTCATACCACATGCCCTCTCTTCATTACGTTTTCCCCAGGGTGGGTGGTGGCAGTAGAGGTCTGATTTGCAGATGAGTTGGCATTAATCTCTCTAAGTATGCTCTGTAATTTCAAAAAGAAGAGGGTAGAGAGATTAAAAGATTAAGACTTCTGCAATTGAACTCAATAGATCAGAGAGGCTTGGGGTCACGATTCGAGGGAAGCAGCTGGTCAATTATGCTTGGCTGGATCTCTCAACCTGCTTTGGAAAATGGATAAGTATCAACTTCAAGACGCAGAAAAATGCATTTCGAGTAATGTGAATGTAAACGTTGACTTGGTTCCAGAGCTTGTAATCAGCTCAGCAATGTGGCTTGAGAGGCACTACACGAGACATAACAGAGCAGTTCCCTTCAAACTTGACGTGCTTCTGATTTAAACACTTTTAATGATTTGTTCAAGTATTGACATTTTTGTGGAATGTCTTAGGAGGGTCATTCATTTAAATGTGATCTGTGCTTGAATTCATCAGTCTTTCTTTCACTTGTTTCTTCTTGACCCCAGGAACTGCTACACTTCTACACAGATGGATTTTTGTGTAGTAACCCTATACTGAGAGTGCTTGATAATGAACCTGTCCTAGTAGTCCTGTTTAACAGAGTTTAGTAATTACCCCAGATTTTCCATCATTATTCAGAATGACTAGAATGAAAGATAGAGATGATGTGTCTAGAACAAGCTGAATTGCAACACAAGACAAAAGACGATACAGGGAAGCATCAGAAAAGTTGCTTGTACAGTATTTGGATTATGAAGGATGTTTTGCATGTTAAATCGATGCTCAAAATTTTGGTTCTTGTTACATGTGCTAAGAGTGAAACTCTAAACTTCCTATATCAGAGCACAGACATGGTGCAGTGGACTCTTGTGGGTCTTGACACTGGATCAGAATAGGTAGAGTTTCCCCATGTGTTGTATCCATAGTCAGATGGCTAGCCGGATCACAGATGGATCAGAGACCTCCTCCTGAGCCTGATTCTGGAATAGCTGCTCTGTGTTGAGTGCCAACTGTAAATCTGGACCAGCTTTGAACAGGCTAGCGTGCAGGGTCTCCTGGACAGCTTCCAGGGCAATAGATTCAGCCTGGACACTCAGTGGGAGAGTGAGCCAAGATACAGTATTTGAAAAAGTTTGCTAACTCGCCACTGTGTTTCAATATACTTCCTCTGGAAATCCTCCATCCTTCAAATTCCGCCTTTTTTTGATTCACACAATGTCTTCTGCTGTTCTGCTGATAGGTTCTTTCCACCTCTACAGGTCTGGACTTACTTGAGTTACGTTCAGTTAGTGGTTCAGTCTCAACATTCATCTGCATCTCATTGAACATGAATCCATACCTCTCCATCTGATGTCAAATACATAGTCATGACACTATATTGAACCCAAGTTTGGCTAGTAAAGATTTTGAATGGTTTTAGAGAACCCTATAATCTGACAGAGCATTGAGACTGGTTTATTGTGACTGACTTAAGAATAATCTTCCCACATCAGCAGCAGCCTGCCACACACTTCCTGTTCAAAACATTGACTGAGGGTAAATCTACAGTAATTAGAGGATGGGTGGCATCTGCCTAATCCGCTGCTTAAGTTCACACTCTTACTTAAGAGAAATTTGGGCTGCCTTGCAATTACTTATGGATCGTGTAAACATTGCTGCAATGCTTCCATGACCCTCAAGATTCGATCCTTGTTTAGCTGCTTTGTTTATGCTCTACATATAGTTTGGTGGTTTACCAGTTCCAGTGAATTTGGTGTCATTGCATTTTTATTACAAATAGTCTGGGGAAATTCCCCTTGTGGCAAAGTCTGAGTAAAAACAAAGGTCCTCTTCTTGTCGGAGAACTTTTCCACTCCATTAGAGTTATCCTTAGGATGTCCTCAGTGGCCTTGGGCACGGATTTAGTCAGGAACTGGCTGAACTTCCTCTGTGGTCCTGTCTCACTTGAATGACTACAAGATCTTCTCCATGAACAGCCTCTAAAACTATAGCATAAAGGCCTACTGAAATATAAACATCAATGTAAAACTTTGTCTCACAGTATACCACTATGTGAAAGTATTCAAATTCACACAACCCAAAGTTTGGTCCACTTGTGCTGTTTTCCAAGCTGACAAACTTCAGTTCAAACACATAGACAGTCTAATTCAAGCATCTCTTTAAATCAGGGTCACTAGGAGCACTAGGTGTCATCTCTCAGTCCCAATGGAGCTACAGCCACAAAACAGCAGCAGACACTCTGGCACCTTCTGCCTTGCTGGAATATGAGAACATTAACAAGACAATCAGCATAACTGCATGCACTTTAACAGTTCATTTTCATTCAGATTATAGCAATAATTTAGTTTTTAAACAACTAAAATTCAGTCATACCAGTTCAGTTTTTGCATATTCAAGCTAATAAACTATAATGCAATTGTAGTTTGACTTTTTAATCGGACTACAAGTGGCCTCATTATCCTTTTTATATTTTAATATATTTTAAAATATGTTATTCCTGTAATGGCAAAGATACATTATTCCAGTTTTCAGTGTCACATAATCTTTTAGAAATCATTCTAATATGATTTGTTCAAAAATAATTATCAATATGGAAAAAAGTTATAACAGTTATATATGGTAATGCATCATGGACAGTCTTTTATGTTTGAAGAATGGCCTTTATTTGAAATAGAAATCTTTTGCAACGCCTTAATTTTTAAAATTAATTTAATGTATCCTTGCAGAATCCCAACATTTACTTTAATATTTCTAGCAGTTTCTCCAAACCTTTTAATAGTTGTGTATACTTGAATAAGCAGAAACCTGTTTCTTGATTGATTTCACTAACCCATGACCATCTCTTCTCCACAGATTCTTCTTCAAGGTAAAAATCCTGGTATATCATGGGAATACACTCTACCCCATCTGGAGAAGAAGCACAACTACACCTGGTCTGTGGTGCGCTCTGACTGCTCTGCGCCATGTGCTGGGGGTGAGTGGATGCTGTATGTTCGTAAATGTTTACTTTGTTGATTCAAGTGTGATAGAGCAGAGTTTCTGTGGTTGTGTGTCGGCGAGGAAGGAAGTGTATGGGTGTATTTGCCCAGGTCCATTAAATGCACCTTTGTGAGCAGAGTAAAAAAAAAACAATAAAACAAAAGTGCACCCCTCCTTCCTCCAGACCTTCAAATCACATTGGCTCATCTCTGTGGTAGTGGCTCCTCCATTCACCGTCAGTTGTCTGAGTGTTGGTGGCAGACAGACAGCACTATGACATGCCCAGAGCACAGATCTCTATCTGCGCTCTCACACAGTTTCATTCATGCATTTCTTTAGAGCAGACCTCTGGGCCGCCCCTCCTGGCCTCTCACACTGACAGAGGCCCGGCTTTGTTTGCCACAACAGAAGCCACGCTACAGTACTGCCATTCATCCTGAGCTCCCATAATCCCCAGAAAGACTATTCACGGACAGTGTGCTCCAAGCTTTCCTTTTCAAACGATTGCTCAGAGGATGCATTAGTTTATCGCATGATAAAGACGTATGTTAGGCTGGGTTAGAGAGATCTCACCAAAATATCCAAAGAGAGTAGTTGCGTTTATGCTGACTATCTCTCTGTATCTCTTTCTAAATCTCTCAGGTCGGGTCTCGACGAAAGCCATTTGTTTGCAAGATCTGAACATGCAGGTCAACTCTTCACTCTGCAATCCTGAGACCAGACCTGTGGTGGGCTCTCACCTGTGCAACACACAGCCCTGCCCTGCCTAGTAAGAGTCCCTTTGTGTGTCTGGTGTGTGTGTCCCATGCTTGCTTCTTTCCAGCAAGGTTGGATATAAGTTTAGCTAAGTTGGAGTTTTAGCTCCCTTTTAGTTTTTTAATTTGAATAGCTCAACTCACACTCAACACTGGTAGTTGAATTAAAAGTTACATTGGAAAGAAAAAATATATAAATACTCAACTCAAGATATTTTAAACTTCTTTAAAGTTGTGATTGCACCTTTTTCCAGATAGAATGAATTTTACATACAGTACATCCTTGTGAAACTGAAAAATGGAAGGTAATACAAGGTGGGTAGTACCTGAATGCAAGCTTGCAGTTGATTGTAAGAAAGGAGCATTGATTAAGTGGATGCAACAAGGTTGGTTATTTGTCACCACTTACATTTCGATGCCACAAAATTATGCTTCAGTCATTTTCACTGTAAGATCTCGTTATGACAATGACATCACAAAAAAAATCACAACGTTAAAAAAGTAAACACATATAAATTAATTATGCACATCAAGAACAATAACATGCATTTAGAAAAACATAATTTACACAATTTACTATTTCACTCCCTCGGTTTGCTAAATTGTGCACACGATTTATAAATCGAGGGAACTAATCAATAAATAGTGCACACTATTAAGCAAATAGAGGGAATGCCTTAGCAAATTGAGTGTACGATTTAGGAAATTGAGGGAACTAAATAGTAAAAGCATGCATGTTTTAGTAAATTGCGAGCACGGGTTACGATTTGTATTCTTGCATGTCATGTGTGGGGCTCCGCACTAATTAGATCTTTACGAACCTTCCTTTTCTAGCTAAAAATCTTTAATTGAATTCAACTTCAATTCAACATTCAAACCAGCTTGCTACTTTAATTCAAATTCAAACATGGAAATGTTGTACAACCCTGCTTTCCAGCACTATTGGTGGGCACGGTGCCCTGGTATGTCTGTGTGAAATCAGCTGTGGAGCCTTCAGCTTGAGCAGAACCCAGCTTAAAGCTCTGAGAAGTCACGTTCTTCTTTGAGTTCTTTTCTCTGTTTCATTCCTTAAAGAAAACAGGATTAACATAGCCTCCAGACAGAGACTGACTGTACCCTCACTACCCAAACTCCAGCTCCAAGCCACAGCCTGCCACACACGCACCTCTTAAATTATACAAACTCAAACCCACATGCATACATAAACACAGCAGCTTTCACAATAAGGCACATGTGTATATATATATACACACACACACACACACACACACAAATACTAGTGTTTCATTCTGTCTTGTCTGTTTGTTGATTACAGTGAATTACTACTAAAATATTCCAAGAATTGAAGCCATATTTAGTGAAGACTCCCAGTATATTTATGAGAGTTATGAGTGAAAAGCACAAGTGTTATATATGGATTGAGCAAGATAAATGGCAAAAAGGCACCTTACAGAAGTTGATGAATGAATTGGATAGAGGCATTGTACTGTGCGAAAAACATCCTGATCCTTTAGCATGAAAAAAAAAAAGAGAACGAAAAGCAGAGACCGTCTCTCTAGGGACCCTGGGAAAAACATTTTCAGTCTAGGTGTCAGAAACCTCCTCTGGGCTCTGGAGACTATAAAAGGAACTGCTCAAAACAGCCTTTCTCTTGCTGAAGTCAATCTGCCGGTCCATCTTCCTTTTGAGAGTCCTGCCGCCATTCTTACAAGAGCAACACTCAACTTGACTTGATTTACTGATCTCTTGCCTTACAGAGGCATCTACGTACCCAGCATCCCTCACTTGCCAGGGTGAAAGGCATTGACACACCATTCTGGAACTCAGATAACAAATCACCCCTCCTGGCTTTCCTCCCTCCGTCCTTCTCGCTCTCTCTTTCTCTCTGGCCTTTCATCGTGTGAAATGTTGGCTGCGACCGATTATAATGTGCGAGGCGATGCTAAAAGGGGAAATCAAGACCATATGATTGTTTCCTTACAGCAACAAGCTCTAACCGATTTGGCTTGTCCCATTCAAAGCCTGACAAATAGTCCAATAACAGTGTAATTGAAAACAACGGCAGGGTTGATGGGAGATCAGCGTGTCTGCGGTGGTGCTGGATATGTTGAGACAGACTGCACAGTTTCCCATCACTCACCACCAGTGTCTGCCTGTAACCCTATGACACTTTAACTTGGTGAGAGGCTTTGATTACCAGTAGAGATTACTAGTGATTCCAGACTCCACAACTCAATGACTTCACCATCCTGCGGGTCACACAATGAGTTAGTTAGCCACATTGGAAAAGCTATTAAAGGGATAGCTCCTCCAAAAATGATTCTTCAATCATCATTTACTCTTCCTTGTGTCATTATTTTTAAACCTGTATGACTTCCGCAGAATGCAAAAGCAAACATTTTGAAAAACGATTTTGTCCTTGCAAAGAAAGTCAGTGTTATCTTCATAATATTTTGGTTTGTGTGCTGCGGAAGAAAGAAACCCATCCAGATTTGAAGCAAATGATGAGAGACTCTTCGTTTTCATCCATTTAAGTGCTTTTCAAATGTAGGTATGAGAACGACAGGGTATTATGTTAAATCTTAAATGGCCTTGTGCTTTTTCTTCTCTCTTCATGAGATTCCCACCATTCAGAATGGATTTTCTTCTCTCGGTGTAGGTCATACTGTAAGTGTGTTTATTGTTCTGAGAGACAGGTCCTAAATCCCACAGTTACTAATGACCTCCCCCACTGTATGCAGAGCCGAGTCCATTTCCCTGCATACTGAATGACATCACGGCCTTACGATATCGACTACAGACTCCCGGAACATTATTTGTTTGAGGCATTATGCTCTTTGATTTATTACTGCTGAAAAGAGGAAAACTAAAAAAAGGGTGCAGGAAAGGGAAAATAAATAGACCTTTGGAAACACTTCCAGAAAAAGTATGGGCATCCATTCAAAACAGGAGAGCAAGACAGAAGCTTCTGCTTATCTTTCCAGCAAATATCTTCAGTGTTGACAGGTCTGCCCGTGTTTTATTATGGAGCAAGAGAGGCCATGTCCCTGTGGGAACTGAGCGTGTCTAGCTGGCCAGGAACTGAGCACTAATCTCCAGACTATGGCCTACAGGACTCAGTCTGACGACGTGCTCCCGGCTGCAAATGCTGCCCTGCTGCTTCTGTGAAGCATGCAGCGCGGTGACTTCAAACACGGGCTGGGCCCAGAAGCGGCCAGCTTGATTTCTTCCCTAAAACGTCATGAAAAGATAAATGCACATGCCTTAAAGACTTTTGCAGTGCCCTCAGAATATTCCTTCTTTTCTTTGTTGTGTTGCATGATTGCATGTTTGCTTTTCTGTTCAACCACCGTTCTTCAAGCGCAGACAGATTTAGGAATTACCTACCAGACATTTGTAGAAAAATAAAAAATTTAAACGAGCAAGTGTGCATTATTGCTTTAATAATGAATTGACTTTATAATTGCATGAATATGCATCAATATTTAAAAATCAACAGCAATTTTTAACATAATAAATATTTCATGTTCACCAAATAGATTTAAAATTATTACATTATTACATAAATGATTTTTGAAGGAAATTGAAAAGCTTTGCCATTTAAAGGATTTTAAGATGTGATAAAAATAACAATAAACAGCAATTCAAAATTGTAATAATATTACTCAATATTACCCTTTTAATGTATTTTTTGTTTATAAAAATAAAGTCTTGGTGGGCATTAGAAACTTTCAAAAACATAAAATAATCGTACTCACCCTGAACTTTTGAACTGATTCAATTAAATTAAATTCAAATTTATTTGTATAGCGCTTTTCATGATACATATCATTGCAAAGCAGCTTTACACCAA
>JAUMHQ010000059.1:15719721-15761083 GCA_032361165.1 Enteromius paludinosus
CAACCACCTAATAGTGCATTACAATAGTCCAGTCTAGAGGTCATGAATGCATGAACTAGCTTTTCTGCATCAGAAACTGATCACCCCAAAAGACCAAAGACAATTGTAATGAATAACAATAGAAACAAATTGCAATATCATACAACCAAACATAGCTAAAGTGGTTAGAGCACATGCTTTGGTCTGTTTAAAGTAATATTTTTAGCAAGAATGCTAAATGTCGCGTGGGTTTAGGAAAATACACGGTTCTCTTAGTGCTCTTAAACTTACAAATGCTTCCAAACCCAAACCGTTCCCCAGAGAGCGCTAAAAATTCAGCCTTTGTCCCGCGGTACGACCAATGGTAGCTTAAATTTCATTGAGTGATTTGGAATGAGTATCTATTATGGGTGCATCATTCTGGGTAGACATGGAGAAAATGCCAGTGAAATCATACCATATCCGGAAATGTGAAGCAGTCTGCAGTATTGTCCCCAAAGATATGTCTTCTTTAATTGTACGGCTTGAAATATGCGAGTTATTGAAAGATTCCAGAAATGCAAACTTAAAACAAGCACCAGCAGTGGTTTGCAGTGAGGCACGGCAAGTCAGCTCTTTGACCAATGACACATTGTCATTTATGTGGCGAGGAAAGGATGAGGGGGGAGTGAAAAGGCATATTGTGCTGTGGATCGTGTTTCTTCTCTCAATTAAAATAGCAGTTTAACCATCTCCTTCCAATTTGTCAGATGGCTGGAGAGAAAATTAGAGGATTTTTCTCAGCTCGGTGGCTCAGGTCTGTGTGAGTGGTTGGGTGGAACTGGGTCTTCTAAGAAGTCGACCCGAGGCGTCTGTCCGGTGTTGCGGCCATGGCTCTCGTCATAGCTGTCATTTGCTCTAATCTCTCCCCGGCCTGCCCAGCTCTATTTTAAAGCCTCTTTTCATCCACAGCCAAGAGAAGCAAGGACAGAGTTGCAATCTGAGCACTGGAGCCGAGCTTCTTTGGCAGCTAGTATTGAGTTTTACACATATATTATTTATTTTTTTTGTCTTTTAGACATAAATTCTCTCTAAATTTAGTCTGTGTTTTATCATGCCATATTCATTATCTAAAGTTAACAAAACTAAGGGTTACTCTCACAGAGGGAAAAAATACCCCTACATATTTAAATACATAAAAATAGAAGTTATTTTAAATTATAGTAACGTTTCACAATATTGCTGTTTTTACTGTATTTTTAAATTAAATTAATGCGACATAAATAAATAAATAAAAAATAATAATGAAATGAATGATAATAAAAAAAAGGCTTATTTAATGCACATGTTCATCAGTAATTTCATTGGGAAGATAAAGGCTGTCCTAGAGTCATCGTTTTTATTTGTAACTGAATGGTTTGCCATAGGGGGGCACTGTTGCAATTTCACAAATAATGTGTGGAAGCAGTCATATTTTCTGAGTATTTAGAAAGAAGACATTGATGCATGCCAACTGTTGTTAATCGTACTGCTGTAGTGAGACTGATTCATCTGATACAGTAACTTGAAATGGGATTTTGTGATGTTGCAGAATTAGAAATCATATATATATGTGTGTGTAAACTGTTGATGTGTGTCTAACACTCCAGAACGAAAAACTTTAACCTAATAGGATGAGTGCATGTTTGTATATGTGCATGTGAGCCCACAAGAGAGTGGTGGCGTGGGTGCAGACAAATATATGTGGTTTCTTCATTAGTTTTTCCATTAAGTGGTTTACGGAGTAATCGTGTTGGCGATAATCTAATAATCACCACATTATTTGGATTTGTTTTATGAAGGCTCTGTGTGTGTGTTTGTATGTGTCTCATATGTCTGTGCCATATGGGTGTAAAATGTTCTCTTACATGTTAAAATGTGTTGAAAGGATCAAACACAAGGCTTATTTGTGAATATCAAATTGTTTGTCTTGACAGTTGGACGACAGGTAAATGGGGAGTGTGCAGTAGAACATGTGGAGGTGGGCAGCAGACGCGAAACATCCGCTGCATGAGAAAGGTGACATACCAGCGGGAGGAGGTGGCGGCTCACTCCTTATGTCCAGTAATGGCTCCGGCCCAACTACAGCCCTGCAACACACAGGCATGTCCTCCGGAGTGGAGCACTGGCTCCTGGTCACAGGTATGTTTACATGAAACCAACATAACAGTACCTCGGGTGGAAAAAACTATGATTTCCAAATCAGGTGTGCGACTAAAGTCAATAGAAATAGAAATCATCTGCCACATTATAATAAAGTCTTTACAGTTTTGAATAAAATATATATTTTTAAACTTTCTATTAATCAAAGAATCCTCAAAAGTCACATATCCGCAAAAATAACAAGCAGCTCAACCACTTAAGTTGAAACTCATCGTTTTAACCTGGATAATAATAAGGATATATAAGAATAGTGGGATTTTCTAATTTGCACATTTGTAAAAAAAAAAAAAGGGGGCAATTTAAGCTTTTTATTTTGTCCTTGTCTATTTTCTTGTCATTGTGCAAATGATCAAGTTAAAATGAATAGAGTTTAGTTGCCAGAGTAAGACCAGAACATGTTTCTGAAATTCTGCTATATGCTCTTTTATAGAAATCCTTCCTAAATTACAACACAGGCATTAAATTGTGTAAAGTGACTGAAATATGAGGTGAAGGTTTGAGATGCCCAGGACAACATAATGGAAATGGTTCTGTACGTCACATCAGTGTTGAAACACTACTGCCCCCTGCTGTTATTGCCCATGTGACACATTGTGCTATGTATCATACTGCATTGCTTTCATTAAGAATCTGTTCTGCATATATTGGGCTTCTAAAAGTGTCCTCTCTGAAACTTTAGCGATGTTGGAAAGCATAACTTTAGATAAATGACTGCTTCACACGTGGTTTAATCTAATACTTTGTAGTAACTTTTTCTGTTGCTACTTCTGTATTCTATAGGTTTCCGAGTACACACACAGAAGCCAGAGAATGTTGAAACACGTTGCTTCATTTAATTTTAATCATTAGCAGCAATGCTGGATTCTTTAACCTTTTTTTCAGTCTAATCTTATGTAATATGTTAAATCATAAATCTTTGAGAAGATTTTGCAGTAGTAGTTGATATTGACTGAATTCGTTCTAAAGGTCAGGTTGAGTTCGCACCGCCTGTCTCCAGAGTTCATATCAACTGTTGTTTGAGGTGAACTGCATGCCACGGTGACCTTTACAATGTTTAAACTAACATCACTCAAAGACCACATGAGAGTAACTCTCTCTCTCCGTGTTTGTCTTTCTTTTCTTTCTTCTCTCTAGTGCTCTAAGACCTGTGGGCGAGGGTTGAAGAAGCGAAGTGTTTTCTGCAGGAGCACCGATCCAGGTGCCAGGGCTGTGGTGGTGCCTGACAGCATGTGTAAATTACACCTGAAGCCCAAAGCCCAGGAGACCTGTGTGCTGAGCCGCTGCCCCAAGAACGAGCGTCTTCAATGGATAACTACTGCCTGGGGAGAGGTAAGGCCCCTCATAGGAATATCAAAGGTTATGCAGAAGCACTCAAACAAACCGAACATCTGTAACTAATTTTTTGAATCACCTTTGCAGTGATGCTGGTAATGAACATGTAAACCTGTTTATCAACATACAACAAAAATGACAGTGGTGGGAAAACAGCAGTTCAGAAAACATCTGATTATAGCGATATGGATAGACAATATACTGGATATATATATACATATATATATATACAATTCAAATCGTGTCACGTCACATTCATATAAGCGCTTTAAACTATATTTTTAGCAGCTTTACCATTAAACAAAAATAAAAATACATTAATTTTGCTTTCAATAAGAAATACTACTTACATTTCAGAAAGCAGCTTTCTAGTGCGTTCATGTTGTTACTCGTGTCTGACCTTGACCTTGACGAAGAAATGACCTGGAAAAGTTTTCCTTGTCAAAGTAATCGGAGCGTTAGAGCACAGCTGCCTATTGTATAATCGCTAACGGACCAACTGTGATTTAAAATTGTTTACCAGCAGTTTTAACGTGCTTACTACAAGCTGAATTTAAACTTAAAAGACCCTGAGACCCCCAACTGCTCCCCGGGCACCGTAGCACTGGCTGCCCACACAGTGTGTGTGCACTTGGATGCGTCAAACTCAGAGCACAAATTCTTTGTATGGGAAACCATACCTGGCCACATGTCACTTCCTTGTTTTTTTTTAAGTGTCTCTTTCCATTCTGCATTGGTATTTCATTATCCCTCTCCTTGAAACTAGCAGCATTGTTAACCTGTTGCTATGGAGGAATGAGTTGACCTTGTAGAGCGGGGTCAGGAATATTTATGTGTGTGTGTGTATATATATATACCTTATTATCTGATTGTCATGTTGTTTAATGCAGTGTTCGGCCTCCTGTGGAGCAGGAGTAAAGAGAAGAGAGCTGCAGTGTGGGGAGAAAGACTCTCAAGGAGTCTACACAGAGTTCCCTGTGAGGAGGTGCAGGAACCTCCGCAAGCCCCAAGCAGACCTTGAACAAGCTTGTAATAATGGCCCCTGCCAAAAGCCCCCACCTCCTCAGCTCCACCATCCTGGCCTAGACAGGGGCGGCGCTTCTGTGACTCTGGGCTGGTACTCCTCTCCTTGGCTGCAGGTACGCACAACTAGCTTCTGTTCCAGGCTTCTGTTCTGTTTCTCTTCTGCTAGACATCTAACATCTTGTCTGTTTGTCTTAGTGTACGGTGTCCTGCGGTGGTGGGGTGCAGACACGTATTGTTCAGTGTCTGAGACAAGGGCGTCCATCGGTGGGCTGTTTACCTCATCAGAGACCCATCAGCTCACGGGCCTGCAATACACATTTCTGTCCTGGTCCAATCCCAGTCCCTGTCCCACCTCCCTCACCCACACTTAAAGGTAAGCTGGTTTACATTTACATTTTGCTTTATTGATTTAGAAGACACTTAAATCCAATGTTTACTACCGTTCAAATGTTTAAACAATTTTTTTGACAGTAAAACATTATATGTTGCAGTATAACACTACATAACATTGTTTCATAAAATGCTCTTTTGAAATGTTCTGTAAGCACCAAATCTGCATATCTGAAGGGTTTCTGATTTATTCTGACCCTTAAACATTTGGACTATATATATGTGTATATTTGATCACAGTTAGTGTGTTATCTGTTTGAGTGTTCCTGAAAATCAAACCCAAGACTCTGGTGTTGGAGGCAGTACGTAACAATTTCTCCAAAAGTATTAACATGAGATGTGCTTCAATACAAACTTAGAAGATTTGTTCAGAATATAGCTAAGAAGAAAATGAGCTGATTTGGTGTAGTTATCAGTGTCTTGAGCTGCCAGTGAAACGAGACTGAGAGAAGGGAAGTGTGAGTTGTATTCTGAATCGATCATTTGCAGAGGTTTTGGGCCAGTCGGCTAGTAAAACATAATCTAGAGGTTAAAAAGAATTGTGCTGCAGAATTAAATATGAATGGCCTTATCTTCTCCCAAGCTGTACTTAAATCTGCCTGACCGGGCTGTCTTCACAATAAGAAGTTGTTAGTTCCCTCCCTTCCTTGCAGCTATAGAACACAACCAGGCAATTGATTGTAGCAGTTTGGTTTGGTTGAAATCCCAAGTTTTGAACACTACACCACTCCAACTTTTGCCTCAACTCTTATCTCACTCAACAGTACCTGTAATGCCTGAATGGGCTTACCACTGAATGTTCATTGGTTATGACATTCTGCTGAATGTTTATTTGTTATGAACTCTCGTATCTTGTTTTGAAGCTCAGCTGGTGGAGCATGAAGTTAGTAATGTCATGGGTTGGATTCTCAGGAAACATATACTGATAAAATATATTGCTTTAGATAAAGCATCTGCCAGTTGCAGAAGTGCATGTATATTTTCCACAGTGTTAATTGTTAGTTGTTGCTTTGTTTACATATGTATCATATGCAATTATCAAGCTTGATAAACATCAGTGGTGTTCACACTTATTCATTATGTAGTAGGAAAAACAATGCACTTTTTACTTGTTGATTTGAAACCACATTGGTAGGTCAAATGACTGTCTGCCATGATTTAAATAAGAAACTGAAATTCATTGTGTGATTAAACAATATCATTTAAATGAACAAAATCATAATAGTCATGTACTGAACATAGCTTAATTATAATGCTAATGAAAACATAAAGATCTCTCCTCCACACAGAACAGAAGTGTGTGTGTGTGTGTGCATAATTGCTTATTCTCATGGGTGAACGGAGTGCGAGGGCCTTTAGAGCGCAGTTCATGTCCTTATTGGTATGCTGGTGCGGTATTTCCAAGTGCTTCGCAACATCCACACAATGTCTATATTCAGAGTAAACAGCACTTAGAAAAAAACCTGAGTGTTTGCGTTAGCACTGTTGTTTTTAAGGGTTAGAATAAATAATAGTCATTATGTGTCTTTCCATTAACAGAAGACCAGCCTTGCATTGACTTCTTCAGCTGGTGTCATCTGGTGCCTCAGCATGGTGTTTGCAATCACAAATTCTATGGTCAACAATGCTGCAAGTCCTGCTCCGCCAAAAGACAGTAAAGCAGAAGATCTTCCCACAAGCCTCCTCGCTGACTCTGAGATCTGTAAATCTGGCATACAGATAACCACTATGGACAAAGTTGATTTTTGCGAGATGTGGTAAAGAGGCATTCTAGTGGACCATGAGAGATAATGAGAACCTGGTATCCGAGGAACTTGAGAAACTCTGTACATTGGAAATCTACGCCTGGCTCTGGCTTCATCGGTGGTGTTATCATAAGTAGAACTGTGGATCTGCAGAACATTCATGTTGTACATATCTCTGTTTGTCCTCCTATGATTGAGGAGATGTGACCAGTGGTAAAAGCCATTATGAGACTTCCATCATCAGTTCATTTTTATGCTACATTGAAGAGCACCAGATGAACATTGGTGTGACTGTGCACATCTGAAGTACTGTAGAATTTGTGTTAGCTCTTTGAGCGCCAGGTGAACCCATGAAACCGTATGTTTACCAGAAAATCTGTACAGAACTGAGGGCTGATCCACACAGCATTCCACTTCACTGCTTTTTAATAGTTGCATCCTTGTACATATGTTCTCAGTGGTTGTCCGTTGCTTTGTATCTTGCTGCTTTTTTAACCTCTCACATATGAGTGCTTTGTTTTTAAGACAAGTGTCAAGTGAATGTTTGACACAGCACAATTCATAAATGTCAGTTTCGAAAGAGTGGACTAATCAGAAGAAACCAGGGGCAGGACAAAGATCAGGGTGTTTACAGTAAAAACTGTTCATCATTTGCTGGAGAAAGAGTTTAGCTATTATCCACAATCATTTTATTGTCTTCTTTTAAAGAAATGTACATTTTAACAGTGAGCAACTCCTCAGCTTGCCAGCATCTAGTCCGGTCATTGAAATTTTGCATCAAAATTTTCCCATGTCTAATGTGGTGATGTATGAAACATAACTCACACAGTAGTCACTTTCAAACCAAGCAACTTTATCAAAATCTGCGTAGGGAAATCTTTTTTCCTCATGTAAAAGGATTGCTATTGAAATGACTAAAATTTGCTGAACAATGGTAAAGATCATTGCACACTCAGTCCGAAATATCTGTCCAAACTTTTTGCACATTGAAAAAAATTCAACCTCATGTTGGGTCAATCACGTTTACCCACCGCCTCTGAAACTTTCGTCCATCATACAATAGCTTGGATCAGGTTTGATTTTCTGCGTTTTCACATCTCTAGCAAGCATTTTGATAGGAAAATATGATGCATCCGAAAATAAAAATGTATGAACACATACAAAATTTCGGGTTCAGTATGCAATGACATTAAATGTGACCACAGCTGCTTTACATGACTGCTTTAGTTTGAATCAGTGAATCTGTTGAATCAGTGTTTTTGGTGCAATAAGAAGTGCAGAGCACGTTCTCATTCCATCATCTTTTTTTCACACAAAAAAAAATTAAACGTATGTATTTTATTAGTTCATGTGTTTACTTCACTATAAAAAAACACTTCTTGTATATATATGAACTAACTTCAACTTTTCCTCCTGTCAAAAGAGTATGCGCATCTCCACACTGCAGGCACACATTTTAATATACATTAACATGCATCAGTTTTTTCTTTGAAACTGGTGTGACCTGTAAGGTTGAGTCACAATCCCATCTGATCGCCACAGAGGACTAAAGCAGACAATATGAAGATCAGTGCTTCTGTTGAAATATACAGCAAGCTCATTGTCAGATGAACTAAGTTTGTGTATGACTGCCAGTATGTGTGTGAAATTCTTCTGCGGTTCATGCAGCACTGTCTCCCACGCCGTGTATGAGAGAGCTGAGCTCGTCCCAGATGTGTGTCAGAGAGAGTAGAGTAGGTTGCTCTCAGTCACTTTGTAGGGACCAATTAGTGTGCAGGAGTGAGCGTCATGTTCAGGAGGAGGAGAAGCTAACAAACCCAAGCCTCACAGGACTTGAGACCTCATCTCAGTTTACTTTGTTAGTGCTCTTCATCTCTTTGTGTTTGCTGCAGTTGTTGGGCCACTGTTTTGTGCTTAACCGAAGAGCGGAGTCTCACCAGTCTAATCCTTTCCCAGGGTTCAAGTATGACAGTCTTGCTCTGACAATAAGCATTGGAGCAGATGGCACTTGAGGTGTAGCAGAAGCACTCGTTCTGTCCACATTTCATTCCAAACACTTCATTAACGGTCCCCAACCCCTTGACGGGATATTTGCATACACTAATAAGCGCAAAAGGTCACTTTTAAAAGTAGATGTTGCACTGCAGGGTGCTCTGTCCTTTTTTCCTGAACCATTAAAAAGAGTACTTTCGTTTATTAGTTGTAGAACTTCCGGATCTCCATTAATAAACTCTTGGTCTCTTACAGTATGTTTCATTTGTTCGTTACTTGACTTTAAAAGTGTTCCTAATCACGAACAAATGGAAAAAAAATAAATACATTGTTTAGCCTCGTTGTGATGTTATGTATGTTGTACAAATGTCTTTCATCACTGTCTGAAATGAAAACGTGTGTAATTTATTATATGTTAAAAATAGTTCCCGGGCTACAGTGTTGTCTGGGGAGGAGCTTTCTGTATAATAGCACACTGTAAAGTGTGATATTTAATGTTTTCACTGAAAGTTTTATAATAAAGTATTTGATTTACTGTATTTCTCAACTGGTGCTTTTTCCACTAGTGCTCGGAGAGATTGAGATGAGTACAGGAAGCCTTTGATTGATGAAAATGCTGCAATATTTAAGGAATGAAAATTACATGCTGTCATCACAACAAATTACTATGAACATCAAGCCAGAAGCAAAGTGGATTTTGGACAAAATACTCCCTAGCATATTATCGACAAGGAAAACAGCCTTGTTCTCTGAGCAAATATAAAATCTTATTTAAAATGTGCCACTAAGGGCCAGACATAATAATATAATAAACTATAAACACATGAAAAAAAAAACCCAAAAAACATTTGATACAAATTGCAATGTTTCCCTACCAATCGTAACATTAAATACCCCAAACATTCATATTCCTCCCTTTCCGCTTTGTGTTCCAGGCAAAATGTTCCTGCATGTACTAAATGCCCTAGTAAATCACACTGAGTTTGCTTAAGTCCTCCCTTGACACTCTTGAATATCTTTTCCTCCTCATAATATGCACGCATTTGTCATTTGTGTCATATTTCTTAATTTCCTGTGTGTACAATTATTTGTGATAATTTCTGACAGCATCGAGAGACTCGTAAAAGAAAGGAGCAATTCCTCATCCGTGTCGCTGGATGCACAGACACTGATTATGAAGACTGAATACCAAGCACGTCTGTGGCATTTCTATATCCTCTTGTGCATGGTGCAAACTCTCTTTGTTTCTCTCTCTCCTTGCCTGCTCACACAAACACACACACACACAGTCTCTTCACTCTCTAGAATTCACTGTGTCACTTCAGCTCTGGCAGTATGATGCTTCTTTAGAGTGCCCCTCACTTCTGACACGCTTTCTAATCACATCTTAACAGGACATCGGCCATGAGCACTCTCTCTTTCACTCTTTTCCAGCTCTCAGATGAAGTGAGAGCTGTCATCTCTTCCAGACATATCTCCAATCATCAGCTACAGGACATCATCCAGCATTCACTCTGTGCCCCTGCTGACAATAGATCACTCAAAGGTGTGAATGCACATGTGAGGGATCCTATAGAATAGTCGTTCACAACAGGTAAGTCACAGGCCAGTTCTGATCATAGGACAGCGGACAAAACACAAATGATAAACTGCAACTATCCATATAATGGTGCACTATTAAGGAAACAGTAAAAACGTTTTAAAAAATGTCACTTTTCGTACGTCTGTTGTTTGACAGAGTCTGATAAAAATAAATAAATAAATAAAAATCTACGACGTCGCTTCAGGTTGCCCCGCCCATCCGGCGATGTCATTGGATCGCTATTTATGCATATTAATAATCAAATATGGTCGGAAGTTCGAGAGACAGGTTGTGAAAGTTTTGAATTGGATTATTTAATACATCCCATCAACTATTTTGCGGAAAAAAAGAAGTCATGAAACTTCAAGGTATGTGTTTTAGGCTTTATTTGCCTTGGAGTGCGAAATCGAATGTAAAAAGCGAGAACTCGTGCAAGTTCAATTTTGATTGGCTGTTTGTGAATAATCACCTGCAGTTGTGCACGCGCAGCATTGACCTGTTTGTTGCCTTCGGCGCTGCTTTGCATATTATCAGTTTTTGGTGTGATTTTATAGATATTGGTGTTTACTTGTGTAATATAGCCTAAGTAGTTTTGGTGAGGTATTAAGTTCACAGGGCTTAATGTGCTGTGACGTGTGGCTGGGTGTTTGCAAATAGGAAATGAAATAGGAAAAAAAGCTTTTGCGGATGAATGGTCGAATACACGCGCGCGCGCACACACACACACACACACACACACACACACATGCTACATATATACACTGCAGTTGGAAATGCCTTAAGTGGATGTAAACAATTAGGAAAAATCGTTTATGTCAGTATTGGATCTGTGCAGGTCCTAGAGTGACAGGGGCCTCATAAAAATAGCTGCTGCTCTGTGTGTTAAACAGTGTGGTATCAGAATGCTAGTCTTGTTCCCAGAAAAATAAACTATTGTGATACGTGTCTTTAAGAAATAAAATCTCTCATTTCATAATATCCTACATATTGGACTCCCTTGTTAAGTGTAAACTGATCTTGAATTACAATTCATACAGTGACATTATTCACACAAGCATTCATGTCTGCACTTCTCTTTCTATTTCTTGCTTTTTTTACACACACACAAACACACACACCCTTTCTCATTGCCTCTGTGGGAGAATTCCAGCGTAGGTTATTTCGGGAGGATTAAAACGTCAGTGTGGGTTTAGATGGCTGTGATTGTGTCTAGGCTCAGGAGCGGGGCTCATTTGTAGCTGTCAGTCGGCATTGGCCTTTTCTCAGTAATGTAAAGATGGCAGTCTCCGTGGCCCCGTTTCTCGCTGCAAGAGCGATCTCGCAGATTATCATCTCAAAGGGACTGATAGCGGCCCGCGCCACCTTTGTGTGGCTGCCTCTCCAGCTGAGCGGAAGACCCCCGACCCCCATAGTCTCGACTCTTGGAAACGCTGCGACTTTGAAAAGTTTTACTGGTGGCATTAAAAACCTGTCAGAAAGTCTATACAGGGGAGATTTGTGGAATGCCACCCACATTTTACAGGCTTTCGGGGGGGAAAATAGGCCGTATTATGGAGCTTGACATATCTTATAACCTGCCCAGTAAAATGGTTTTGTGCTCTCAATTAAGTGCTTTTACTCAAGGCAAAAATATGACTTATCTGGCTATATTGAATTATACCAACAACAATATTTTTAAGGGTCAGATCAGGTGGATGGAAATACCGTTGTTCCTTAAAGGGGGAAAAAATGAAAATTCTTTCATCTTTTAATTGCCTTGTGCTGACTTACTTTCTTCTGCAGAACACAAAAAGAAAAAATTGAAAGGCGAAAATTTCTATGCTTATGTCCATGCATTTACATAGAGACTCAGGCTTTCAAACTTCAAAAAGGATGCACAAGTACTATAATAAGAATACCATAAGTCTTCTGCAGCAGTGCCTTCTTTGTGTTAGAAACAAAACTGAGACACTAAAATGGGCTAAAAATGTTGGCTAACTCTTCTTGGCCAACTGAATTTTGGACTTTTTCTCATAAAACACTCTCGAATAATTTCTTGAGACATTACATATAGCACACAAGTCACATGGACTGCTTTCATGATGCTCTTATCTTGTTTTGTTGCCTTTTTTTGAAGCTTAAAAGCTTCAGTTTATTCGATCGCATGCAAAAGATCATTGAAAACAAATGGTCTTCACATTTTCTCCTTTCGTGTTCCACAGAAGAAAGCAAGCAATACGGGTTTGAAATAAATGATGATAGAACCATCCCTTTAAGGTAACAACTGAACATTTTCACATAATTTGCACAGACAGAGATAAAGGAGCTAGATGTTTTGTGGCACTGAGATAGTATTCTCACCTTATCAAACTTAGAAAGCGCTGTGATCAGAAGACACAGACCGTCACGCTGACTAAAATTTCCTTTCAGCTTTGCTCTTTTGCCCCATGTCCCATAGCGCAAATCCAGTCAGAGATGCCTAGACAGCACGATAGAACACAATTGCAGTTATTATTTATCTTATTAGCTTCTAATGGGAAGTCAGCACGGCTCTACAAAGTCCCAAAGTATTCCTCCTTATGTTCCTTCACTTACACATAGAAGGATAAATAAGACTGTGGTGTAATAATTTTGGCACTTCAAAAAGAGAAGTCCGCAAACACCCCCTTCCCCGGCTTTTCTGAATGATGCATTTTGCAATGGTTGAGGGCAAATTTACTGCAGCATGTCTCTGTACATCTCCTCCGCAGATCATTGATTAAAATTGTAATTTATTGGCTTTTTTTCCCCCGGTGCGCTATGAATATTATTGATCTGTGTGTTTGTGGCTGTGCTCTCTCATCTATCTTCCTTTGAGCGACTTGTTCAGATTTTGCTCCCCTTGAAATGTAAGAATTGATTACAATTCCTATAGCAGCAGACAGCCGCTGCCTCCTCTTCAGCCTCGCTGACCTTGGCGCAGAGAAAAAGACGCGAGCGCACGACGAGAGAAGCTGTCTGTACCCCATTCTCTTTCTCTCTCTCTCTCCTCCACTTTAACCTCTTCACTTCAAGGCTATTGCGATGCATTTTATGACTCTTAAACCGTCGTGGTGTATTACCTTAAAGACCACAGGCAATGTGAAGTCCTTCCTTTTGACACTCCAGAATTAATCAATTTACTGCCAAAAGCAGATCCATTTCTTGTCCGTGTATTTCAAGGCGCTGATGTGCCTGATATTGTAAAACAGCCTCGTACCTGCACACACACATACCTAGCGACCGACCCTCTTCTCTCTTCTCGCCTCCCCTGAGATGCTGTGTGTTGGAGGACATCGATTTATTTTACATAGTAATACAAACAGTGGGAGGGAACGGGTCACCTCAGCTATTGCCACCTGTGCGTCGGTATGAAGCACATGGCACAGGTCAGTGAAGCCCTTTCTGCTTGAGTGGCTGCTGCATATTTCATAGTAGGCTTGAAGAATGCCAGCCGTCCCTTTAGAACGGGGACGTTCGAGTGGAAGCAGGAAGTGAAGCAGCACTGTTCCGCTTGACTCCAGTAGAGGGAGGTGCTTACCTGCTGTTGAGCTGCAGGCTTTGTCTCTGAGGACAGGAACCAGAATTAGATTCCTTCAAGGATGAAGAAGCGATCACACGAGCATTTAAGGAGGATGCGCAGATGCAGTGTATATGGCTTTCTTTTCTGATAAAAGATCGCTGGACTGATGCATTTCTGTTTGCCGATCAAATTTGTTTCGAGGGTTTAATTATATGCACATTGTTTCATTTTAGTACTTAGTAGCAAAAGAGTCTCCACCATAATAGAAAATTAAATACAAGGGCTTTGATGCAGATTTAAAAGATTTTTTTCTATAATTCAAAATACAAATGTAAACAAAGTTCTTACACGTATCATTACATATTAATTGATAAATATTGTTATGCTTACAACCTTATTTAAGTACTCATTTATTTATTTTAATTAAAGTGACTGCTTTCTTTCATTATCATATCAGGACAGTTGACCCTGACTTTTTGACGGTATTTCTTCTTCTTCTTTAAAAAAATAACAATAAAAAAATAATAATAGTAAAAAACTAATACATTTCATGTATGATTTTTTTTTTTCAGGTGCCTTAATGACATATTTTCCGTCCACAAAGCAATGAAAAATCACACCGAGGCACTATAATAGAGAGAAATCCAGCAAGGTCAGACTTTTCACTTTTGCAAACAAAATATTCTTCTACACAGCCCGGATACTTTTAGTACATTTGAGTTTTACGTTGAGAGGTATAAACGTTTGTGAAATTTATATGGGATATCACAGTCTTCAGTTTTCAGTACGTATACAGGAGCTGTCACACTTCTATTGCTTTAGTTGGTGGCAACTGCTGTGCATCTTTGTTTAAGTGTCTGTTTGGTGGAGCTGACATTGTGCATAGTTTGTCTAAAAAACTCATAGAAATTGACAGAGACGGTGTTCAGCTCTCTAAAGGCGAGCTATTTTTACACAGCCGTCTCTGAAGATCCCTCTAAAAGACAAGTGACAGGCAGGTATAACTCAAAACTGGCCTGCCATCTCCAAAGATAACGCTACTATCTTAGCTACCTGGAACTGTTTTGCTTCAGAGCTGTCAAATTTGTCAGCAGGAGACAGGGGAGTGTCGATGACAGTTACGGCTCACACTTAAGTCGTGTTCATTCGCTCGTTCATTCTTTCTTTCTTTCTTTTTTTTAACTCGTCGCCTCTGGTAAAGTGAGCATGAAAGTGGTGAGTAGTGGCAGTGTTGCTACCCGTTGTCGTTATTAAAGCACAAAACAAGCTGTCACTGAAAGCCAAGCCACGCTCCTGACGGGCTCGGGAGCCTTTGCGTGACGCTGTGAAACACAAAACAAATAAAGCGTGTGCGCCTCTAATAACTTTCGAATAAATAAATCATATTTACAAATCACTCCATTATTAAGGGGAGCGACAGCGAGCACCACAAGCGCACTCTCCTTCTCGGCATGTGCCCAAAGCCCAAGGCACAGCTGTCAAACACGGTAACAATTACAATAGATATCATGGCAAATGAAGCAAATCAATCACCTCTCCAACCCCCACCCCCCTCCATCACCTTCTCAAAGAGAGAATAAACAATCATTAACATTCTCCAGCGCCAATAAGGTCTGTTTTGCTCTGGGAGGCTCACATTCTCATTTGGGATCCACAAACGGGGGTGGAGAGGGGGATGAGTGCAGTCCCATAAGCCCTTGCTGTGGGAAGTGTACTCTCCTCTCTGCAGTCTGCCAGGTCCCCCCCTAAGAGCCCACCGTCTACCTGTTCATCCCTGGCATCACATCAGTTAGTGGAGATTTAAAGAATCGTTTCGCCAGAACCCGTTCAGGGGGTTGGGGGGCCTAATTAGTCCAGAGCGGAGCATGCTGGTGGAGAAGTGATTACCAGACCAACTCTTAGAAAAAAGGCTGTGAAGTGTAGTTTTGGAGAGCAGCAGGACACAACGATTAGTTCCACCGCAGACGCAACAAGAGAAGAAACGGAGACAGTTGTTTTGACTCCTTAATACCTTCCCACTGTTCCAGGCTGGAGCCGGAACAAGGCACACTCAATACAGAGGACTTCTCTCCTCGAGTGCATACAGCCTCACAGCTGTTATCAGACACACCGGTGTAAAAAAAAATCACATAGTCGTGTGTTTACATATTTATTATGCAAGTCGATATTCTGAATTTTTTTATTTTTTTTCCCAAGCATATTTGGCCAACCCAGTCACTCCCCCTAGCCACTTTGGCGGGTTGAATTTTAAATAGACTGCAGTTACAGAGCTTGACATCAATGCTTGTCAGGGACAAGTAGATCTTTTGAAAGGGAAAGTGAAGGGAATTTGACTTGCCTGACTGGATGAGTAATTTGATTTTAAAAATTAGTTTTATTAAAAAGCTTTGAGAGAAGCACGTTTGGATAATTATCCTAAATGAACATGTAAGGAGCATAAACATAAAAACATGTAACTTAGTTTTTATATTTATTACATTCACTCTACTAACTAAGCAACACGGCCAAGAGAAGGAAGTTCCCTGAAAACAGCAATTTCAAATTTGACAGTTTATATGCATTTTAGTTCAAATTTAGTTGGTTAAAATAGTACCAAACAAAGATCACAGCAGAACACATCTCTGAGCAGCACACAGCAGTGTTTTTGTGATTCTGTTTTTTAATTTTGAATCAAAGATTCAGTGGTTCTTTCATAAGGACAGGCACTATCTGCCCTAAATAGTATTGAAAATTACTTATTTCACATATAATTCACATTGGGACGTAGACACTTGCTCCCTCCTTGAATGAATCAAATGAACAAATCAATTGAAGGCATGCTTCAGTGACTCATTAATTGAGCAACTTGCAAAGAAAATTTCTTTGCATATGTATACAGTACAGAAAAGTTTGGACACACCTTCTCATTCAATGTGTTTTCTTTATTTTCATGACTGTTTACATTGGTAGATTCTCACTGAAGGCATCAAAACTATGAATGAACACATGTGGAGTTATGTGCTTAACAAAAAAAGATGAAATAACTGAAAACATCTTTTATATTCTAGTTTCTTCAAAATAGACACCCTTTGCTCTGATTACTGCTTTGCACATTCTTGGCATTCTCTCGATGTCAAACATGTCAAGTCTTGTCTTAATTTATTTCACAACACATCGGTTGTGATTTCATAATTATTTTGGAAATAACATGCTGCTTTTTATTTCTACCTGTTTTTTGTGACCCTGCTAACCCATTGAGAATCTCACTGTCTAGTGGGAGCGCCTTCATTTGGCGCATTTAAAAATGTTTTACATTCTTGTAAAAACTGCTTTGATATGCTAGTAAAAAAAATAATTTAATCAGAATATTCAATTACATAATCTCCACTGTTTATATGTGTGTGTGGATAATGTTATAAATATTTTTTTATTATTATAAGAAATAACTTGAAAAATGGTTTCTAGATGCGAGCAATAGAATTTGATGATTTCTTTCTTTTTGAGAAACTGATTTGAAAACAATGTATAATCTTGTTTTGAATATACACTGCTAAAAAAAAAAAAAGGGAACACTTAAACAACACAATGTAACTCCAAGTCAATCACACTGTAGCATATTAGCTCATTAAAGAAAATGTATATAAATAATTATTAAGATTAATTGCAATTATTTATATCATCTGCCAGTAGTAACTGTAGCAGAATTACCATCAACTAATCTGTTCATTCAGCGATCATATAGTGTAAGTTCATATAAACTCTAAGAAGGGATATTTTTGTGGCCACAGAAAAATACCTTCTTACAGTATCACTGCATTAGAGCATGTAGCAAGGGTCAAAATCGTAAAGGGACATTAATTTGCAAGGCAGAATCAGAAAATCATTTAATTTGTACAAAATCAGGGGACACCTGATTTCTAATGACTATCATCATTTTGACTACAGAGATAAATAAATAGTTTAATCTTGTCTTTATACATTACCATCACTCTGTTCTCATACTTGATAATGTTCAGTGCTTTGCTACAATCTGTTTTTTTTTTTGCTAAAAGCGCTACATAAATAAAAGTGACTTGACAAAAGTTTTATTAACTCTACGTTTACTCACTTAAGCTGAACACACAAGTTTACATACACTCACACAAAGGGGAAAGTGCAAAGAAGCCTTAAGGGTAAACCATTAGTAAAAGCCAAAATTGGAGTTATATAAAGAGAGACAGTTGACCACCTGTAAAACTGAGAGAGAGAGAGATCTGCCGTGATCCATGGATCTTGAGTTACATAAAAAGTCAAGGGCTCAGCCCGGTGTAAACCTTAGGTATTGCTGTGGAGTTAAATCCTCATCTTAGGGTCTCTATACTGCAGACTGCGCTGCATCTAGGCCCACCCGATGCGTTTGCATGAGGCCTGGGGGCTTAGCCAGGAGACAAGCGAGATGGTGGGGGTCCAGCATCCAGATAAAGCTAAAAGCCAGGCAGGTCCCTTCCATGGGGCCTTTTGAAACATGTTGAGGTCACATCTCTTGTGGGTGAAAGAGTCAATCATGGGTTGATAATTTGGAGGGAAGTTTTATGACTCTTTGTTTCGAAGCATGGTCATTTGCATATGCACTGGATTGGAGGTTGATATACAAATTACACTGTAAAATCCAATTAGTTGACCTTACTCAAATCATGCAAACCGATTGCCTTGAAAAAACCAAGTAAAGTCAAATAAGAATTGTAATTTGTATTTACAAACGTTTATTTAGTATTGTAAACTTACACGCAAGTTCTGCTAACTCATGTTACAGTTCCTGCAACTTGGAATTTCTTTGTTGTTTTTACTTAAACCGCAGTCTAGTTTACTTGCTAAAAGCATGCAAACCAATTGCCTTTAAAAAAAAGCAAGTTAGCCTCACTCAAGTAAATTGAGTGATCTAAACAGCCATTACAAATTAATGATAACAATGTTCTTTATAACACACACACAGAGGCTGTGCTGGGATCAGTGACTGCTGATGGCTTAGCTGACTTTGAGGAACGTGACATCACTCCCCCCTCCGGAAAGGTGCGTCCTCGCACCATAACAGGATGAATACAATAGTGAGGGAGGAGTGGGTGGGTTCTCTGGAGTAATAGCCATAATAGTAAACTAGGGACTGGAATCAGGATCGATACTCTCTGCTGTAAACTAGGGACTGGAATCGGAATCAGCCTGACCGATTTGGCAGTAATGGTGTGGGGTGGCATTTCTTTGGAGGGCAGCACAGCTGACTGCCACTAGGTACCAAGACGAGATCCTCAGACCCCTCGTGAGAGCATATGCCAGTGCGGTTGGCCTTGGGTTCCTCCTAATGCAAGACAATGCTAGACCTCATGTGGCTAGAGTGTGTCAGCAGTTCCGGCAAAACAAAGGCGTTGATGCTTTGGACTGGCCCGCCTGTTCCCCAGACCTGAATACAATTGAGCACATCTGGGACATAATGTCTTGCTCCATCCACCAATGCTACGTTGCACCACAGACTGTCCAGGAGTTGGTGAATGCTTTAGTCCAGGTGTGGGAGGAGATCCCTCAGGAGACCATCCGCCACCTCATCAGGAGCATGCCCAGGCATTGTAGGGAGGTCATACAGTCTTGTGGAGGCCACACACACTACTGAGCCTCAGTTTGACTTGTTTTATGGACTTTACATCAAAATTGGATCAGCCTGTAGTTTGTTTTTCTACTTCAATTTTGAGTGTGACTCTAAAACCCAGACCTCCATGGGTTAATAAATTTGATTTCCATTGATAATTTTTGTTTGATTTTGTTGTCAGCACATTCAACTATGTAAAGAACAAAGTATTTAATAAGATTATTATTTATTTATTTATTCACAAATTAAGTTTTCTCTTTTCTTATTTTTTTTGGTTTACTTTAAATGTATGAAAGAGCAGTGTGAACATCCTGCTAAACATGTCCTTTTGTGTTCCGTGGAAGGGAGAAAAATGTTTGGAACAATGTGTGGGTGAGTAAATGATGATACAATACTTTTTCTTGGCCCACTGGCGATTTTTTTTTTTCTTTCATTTTTTTTTTCTTCTCTTTAAAAACAAGATTCTAACAACATTTAATGAGGTTTATGCTTAAAGCGAGAAAATAATTTGCCAGCAGGATAGGAGAAAACACACTTAATTCAAGAGCTATTCTGTGAAAACATGTCTTACTATATTACACTCTCTTGCTTGTCAAGTAAATGTATCTTGTTTTAATGGTAGTTCATTGTACAGAGAAAACCAGCCGAAATCCTGATTAGGACAATGATGTTCTGTAGTGTCGAGAATCCACTGCTATTTTAGTCTATTATAATAGAGCCCCTTTTCAGAAATCTGAATATAAGCTTTTAAAGATGAGGGATGATAATGCAGCTCTGTTCTCCCTGCTCCTCTTCAGAACAGAACATTAAACCCAAAGCGCTACTCAGCTTATTTTCAGCCCCGCTTTTAGCTTGGAAGTGCTGGATATTGCCGCAGAGTGTCTGCTGCCTGAATACCCGAGAGCGTCTGTGGCCACTGCAGTCCTCTCACCCAGCATGGGTTATTTATGTCTGTACTGTGAGAGGGTCAGTGCACAACACGGGCCAAAGCTGTGCAGAAGGACAGAACCCGGAGTTGAGGATGTTGCTTCATCCAGAGACACACAAGCCCTCTCATTCCCTGCTGACTAGTGAGATGACAGGTGAGGCGGAGGGGTTTAATTTGCCAGAGACATCTCACTGGCAGTGTTTGTGCCCAGCTGTGCATGTTTGTGTGTATGCATATAGGTGAGGGGGTGTATTTTGAACAGAAACACGCATCCCAGTCCAAATATAACCTGGCATATTTAGTCTCAGGTGTATAGGCAGATCCAAACAAGCACTGTATGTTGAGTTGCAGAGACAAACATGTGCACATATACACGGCAACATGCTTCGCATATACGAACACCCAGCGAATGGAAAAGAGGAAGGGAAAAGTGAACACAAATGCACCTATAAACAAGGGGGAGGATTTGTGGATTGTGCCGGTATATCAAAGCCAGTCTGATCCATCCCAAGCCTTTTTCTAAGGTGTTCAGGAAAGCTCCCTCCTATCTTTTTCTCTCTCTCTGTGCTATTAGAGGGCCTTATGAGATCCATTTCCAAAATTCTTTATTTTATTAATTCTCTTTTAACCTGTTAATTTTTTTGTTACCTGTTAATCCTTAAAGTTGTATTATTATTGCTTTGAGAGATACATTTCAATAGTAATATATTTCTGTCACAATTTATTTAAGTTAATCTGAACTTTTGTTTTGATGGGTTGTCATGTGTACACGATATAAAGATATTAGGTGCATTTGCCGCGAGAAATCGAAAATCCATTTTCATTTTCACGATTGAGTTCCATGATTCCATTTTCATGTTGTGGAAATCATTGGTCCTTACTATTAGGCTCTTTGATATATGTTGATATGAAATTAATAGCATGCTCTATTACAACTCTTTGTCTTCTATCTTTCACTCTGCCTGTGCGGGGGAGTTTTCCTCTTGGAATTACAGAAAGGATTCGCAGCAGGCAGCCGGAAAGGCCTCTAATGGGGGTATATCTAGAGAGAATGACAGCAGAAGTGGGTTTTTTTGTGTTTATGATGCATTTTAATGGCTTCGGGGGTCCGGCGAGCTGCTGGAGTTGTGTTTTCCATGCACGCCATGTCCCTGTCTCCTAGTTCGCCCTCCCCTCTGGCCCTGTGAGATTTGGAAAAGCACTCTGTTGAGGGCTCATCAGCCGCCTGGCATTTGATCAATTCGGAGGTCCCTTTGTGCAGGTAACCCGCAGATAAAAGACATTGTTATCAGCAGAGGATCGCAGGCAGATAACAGGGTTTGAGAGAATGAAAAGGAGAGGATGGGAGAGAGAGGCGGAGAGGGACAAGGAGAGCTGTGGATAACGAAAGAAGGAGTGACACATTGGAGGTCAACACCTTGATATGAGCCGTTACAGTTGTCAGAGGTTTGAGAGTAAAAGAGAAGGCGAGATAATGCCAATGGTCTGGTAAGTAGTAAAATACTAGTTGTATAGCGAGATTAATTATTAACTAGATAAAAAAAGTTTGTTGAGAAAAACCTTTGAAGTTGAAACTTTAACTTTAAATCTGGAGCTGATAGTTTGATTGATAGATAGAAATGGATGATTAGCATGTTTGGTAGCAAGTTTCAAGCATGTTTTCAGGTTTCTAGCATAATTAGCAAATAACTAGCATATTGCTAGCATGATTAGCAAGTTATTAGCATGTTTCTAGCATGGTTAACAAGTAACTAGCATATTGCTAGCATGATTAGCAAGTTATTAGCATGTTTCTAGCATGGTTAACAAGTAACTAGCATATTGCTAGCATGATTAGCAAGTTATTAGCATGTTTTAGCATGGTTAGCAAGTAACTAGCATATTGCTAGCATGATTAGCAAGTTATTAGCATGTTTCTAGCATGGTTAACAAGTAACTAGCATATTGCTAGCATGATTAGCAAGTTATTAGCATGTTTGTAGCATGCGCCATCATGTTTGTTTGCGCTGCAGTCTAGAGAGTCCTGTCATGCGGATTTACAGCACGCAAATTCATCAATTTCTCCCGAAATACATGATAGTAAGTCAAGCCAACTTAATAATACTAATATTAGGTTTAAATAGCAGATCAGTAAGTTGGCTTTCTCAAGAAGCAAAAAGGTTTCCCATCAAATCCTAAAAGTATTTCATTGATGACACCATAGTAACCACGGACATTTTTGCTGTTAATTTTTTGTTTTGGACTTTGACCAAGCATTCATTTGGGTTCAACTTATTATGAAGATAATAAATGAGTCTGGAAGTCTTTTCTCTCTGGTCTTTTTAAACTCTGCTCTGATAACATTTTACAATAGTGCTGATGAAAAATCGTCCTCGGCTTAATTAAGAATGAATCACTCTAATGGAGCTTCACAGCTAGCTTCAATTTGAAATTAAAATTGAAAAAAAAAAAAAAAGTTTTTTGAATCTAAATGAAAACAATGTCACAAATTAAAGTGACGATGAGTTCCACAAAGCCCAGAACTGAAGGAAAATAATGAGCCTGTGACAAACAACATATTGGCTTAAAGTCCTACATACTTTCTTTGATGTGTGTTTTTCTCAGTGTCAAAGAAAACTGAAGACAGAAAAACAAACATAAGCTGTAATATAAAATACTGAACTAAAAGAAATTCTATGATTGGTGTCTAATCATAACATTATTTCTATTCTTCTCTTTTTTTCCTTAAAAGAATTGCTTGGGCTGGGGTTTGTTGTTTGTTGGGTTTGCCGTTTTTTGTAAAGCATGCAACAATGCATGTAGAATAGGAAACAGATGACCAAATGCTTCTTCTTTGCCCCGTCACATCACCTGAAACTCCACAGCAGTGAGGATGGAAGAAAATGGCTGCTGATAAAAGAGAGAAAGAGACATAGGGCGAGGTGGTCTGGGCAGAGATGCCCTGCATGTGCTCTGGATGCTACAGGGCTGTGCTCTAATTGGACGAGAGCTTTTTGCATCATGGCTGAATCCCTGGATACTGACTCCTGCAGCCACAATACTGCACTCCTACATTTAGTGGGACATAGAGAGCTTTCTGACTGTCTATCTTCTTTCTTTGTCTTGCTTTTCATTTTTTTCCCTTATCCTTATTTACCAACTTGTTTATTCTGTCCTTCCTCTTTCTTTCCTGACTCTTTCTTCCTGTCTGTCTCCCTTCCTTTGTTCATTTGTTCACTTTTTCTATTATCTTTTATCCATTCACAATTATCCATCCTTCTTTTGCTCACTTTTTTCCCTTACTTACCTCCTTCCTTTACCTATCATCTCCTCCTTTCTTCCTTTTTTCTCTTTTTGTTCTCTCTCATCCTTGCTTCTTTCATTTATTCCTTTACTTTTTTCTTTTTTTCATGCTTCATTTATCTGTTAGCTCTTTCCTTCCTCTGAACCTTTCTTTGTTTTTTCTCTTTTTTTGTTTTATTTTATTTCCTTTGTTCATTTGTTCACTCTTCGTTTGTTCTATTCATTCATCCATTTTCATTTCTTCCTTTCTCCTTTTCATTTTTTCTTCATTCTCACTCATCCTTCCTTTCTTCATTTATTTGTTCACTCTTTCCTTCCTCTTATGCTCCTTTCAGCCTTCATTCACCCTCTACTTCATGCTTGCTTCCTTTCAGTCTTTTTTTCTTGCCTTCGTTTGTTCATTCATTTCTTTGTTGTTTTGTCAGTCTCAATCTCTTTCTCCTGCTTATTCTTATCCTGCTCTTAAAGTGTGTGTGGTTTGCGGGAGGGGTAGCTCTATTCATGGCACAGTGACAGGGCCGTCAGCTCAGCACGACACATCCGGATTTGCAGGAGTCCTCCACACATTCAAAACTATTACCCATGACCTTTTACTGTTGCAGAGACACCCCCCACCACTGCCTAAAACAAGCACACACACACACACACACAAACCCAGAGACACACTGAAATGTACACACTGCCCAAGCCCTGTGTTCACATTTGCTATATATCAAGCGCAAAGCAATGTTCAGAATTGCTTTTATGGCCAGAGGAGATGCTGGTTTATCAGGCTAACCAGCTGTTGGTTATCATAAGCTCAGTGCAGGTGGAGACTCTGAAATGGTAATGGCCGGACAGCTGTAGATGCCTTTCTCATCAACGTTGGAAGTTGGGAAAAGTGACAGAGTTTATCACCTCCTGCCCAGCCCACACCCGCCACACACTGCTTGTGTGACACCGCCTGTCACAGCAATGTCCATCAAACAGGACTCACCGCCCATGCAGAGTCACAGATTCCCCATCCCAGGAGACTCGGAGGCAAAATATCTGCTGGGTGATATATATCGCTGCTACCACCCTGTCCCCTCTGGCAACACAAACCTTTATTTAACCCACGTGCTTTACTTTGCCTCCATTTTTTGCAGCCATAGCAAATGCATGTTTTCGGCAGGACAACTTTGTTCTGTGATGCATATCCTGGCTGCGCAGAGTGATCACAGCTTGCTGTCTTGTTTTTATCCTCTGGATAAAATCTATAATAATAGTCCTGTTCCAATAGGAGCACAACATCCTGGGCTTCTGTCATCTGCTTTCCCTTGCCTTGCTGCACGAAAAAAGGAAGCGACTAATTTAGTCTGAATTACATTGCACTCATTCTGTTGTTTAGTTGTGCATATTGCGTGCTGGAGGACCACATAGAGAGGTTTCGTTAAATGAGTGGATGCAGATGTGGGATGAATGATGTTTGCATTGGTGGACGAGAGTGAGATTGCGGTTGAGAGTTTTGGGCTTAGTAGGTCGGCATAGGCTTAACCTTTTCGACGCTGTAAGATCAATTGGATGAAATGTGTGAAAAGACTACATTTTAGTTCAGTGGCTTCCCTGTGTGGTTTTATCAGGTGGTGTTGAGATAGGCTCTAATAGCTGGGGATACTCTCATGAAGTGGCCCCAAAAAATGTTTGTAATATTTGTATAAATTTATAAATATTTTTTTATACTTTCTGATACTTTTCTAATTCTGTAATATGCTTGTATGTCAAATTACACCAAACTAGGACACGTGTTTGAAGTTAAGAGGAGCTTTATACATTGATTAAAGAAAGAGACCAAGACCAGTGAAAATATATTTTTGAGAAAAGTTCTAGCGTCATTTGTTTGCAGTTGTTGCTTGGTTTGATATTATACAATGCAATTAAAGCTTTGCGACTGAAGTTAGGTGTGCAACATTTGTTGTTTATGATAAAATTATAATAGTTGTTTTAACATTGTGTGAGCTGACACTTTGCAAAAACATGCCTCGACAGTTCAAGCTTTTTTCACTTCATAAGGTGCTGTACTAGGGCTCTAGACTAACTTGTTGCACTGGTGCGCCTAACTTTTTTTTCTTAGGTGCACCAGCACAAAAGTTAGGTGCACCAAAGTTTTCACGTAGGCAATATTGACTTATCAATCTTTAGCTAACACCGTATTTACACCGAATGCGACAGTTGTCTCGCCACAACAGCTAAAGTCTACACTGGAAGCGACAAAGTGACTGTTAAATGTCATCTGAAACTTGTATCAATAGGTCATAAACAGAACGTAGCATTAGTTTTTCTGTTGTGCATTTTTTTTGGGCCGTGCCATATCCACTATAAACAGCAGAATAGGTTCTACTGTATTTTGCAGCACTGCTCGTTTCTGATGTAGTCATAGTACTTTATTTGAAGCACAATTCTACAAAAAAGGTAACTTACTAAAAAAAAGTGTTGGTGGTAAAATGATTTTCGGATGGACCAGGCTTTAACGTAACATTCTTAAAGAAAGATTTGGTTTTCATGGCTACATCCACTCTGTTTACATGACGGGCCTAGGCTACTTACCTCTCTTTCACCGTGTGTACACCGGAGGCGAGCGGTGTGGTGCAATGCACCAAAATACAATAGAATCTATTTTGCTGTATATACTGGATGCGGAGTGGCGCAACAAATTCTGTCAGCTCGGTTTATCCCGGCCTTAATGTGTGTCTCTTGTTGAACCACAGGGAGACTTTCAGAGTCCTAGAAACTGACGGTGGGCAGGTTTTACAAATCAAATCAACACCCTGCGTTCCAGGCCGGAACGCTCATTTTCAAAGAAAAATAATTTACTGCAGCAATGTTTTTCAGATAGACCAGTGTGTCAACTTAGCATGTTTCTTAAATATCTGCAAATATATTATGGTATTTTTATGCATTTGTAGTCAAAATCCTACATGCAAGTTACATTTTAGATACAGTTCTTTTAATAAAGTGTGTTTTTGCTATAGTTCGGCATCAGAAATAATTCAGATGAGCTATTTAAATGAATTGTGCGAGTCAGAGATTGAATTGCCTGTTCATAAAGACAGCCACTTTCTTTGTTCCTGAATGAATCAGTAGGCTGAATGAATGATATTAAGACTCCACCTATGGGCAGTTTTAATTCACATTCACATTATCATTCCGTATTTTCTTTTTTTTTTTTTGTGGTCACTGTCTCTTGTGTATAGTACATGAATGAACAACCACAATCTGCTGTTCTCATACTCAAGCACATCTCTCAATGATCTCCTCAATGCCAACCCGCTGTCATCCTAGTGACCTCTAAAGCTCCCACCGCAGCTGAGCCGTTCTATCCAGTCTCCTCTACACTAGATCTAAAGAGAGCCACTTTCCACCACCAACAAAATGAAGCAATATAAATGATAATTTGTAATATTTCAGTGGGGACTGGCTTGACTCTCACTTATGTAGATGAATAAAACATCATTGGTAGTGCTATTGCCAATCTGAGATGGCTATGAAATGAGAACATTTTAAACCAATGTTCTTTAAACTCCCTCTCTCGCGGTGTGCACACTTCCTTCATTATATTTACATTTAGGTTTCCAGGCAAATAGACCCCATTCTGCCGTCTGCTTATTGCATCCACCACCGCTGTAGCTATATGATCAGTCAGTGTTTAAAAGACACATTATGAAATGGATCATTTTCATAATTGTATTGTCTTATGCCCAGGCAGCTCACTTTCCCACCCACAATCCTCAGCCGGCAGCCTTCAGCACTGGACCAGAAGCATCAATTTGCAAAGCTGTCACACAAATGCTTATCAGCCAATGCCCCAGCCTTGGTCTTCTCATCCCTTAACAATTACAGATAACAAGATGAACACTAGAAATGAAAAGGCAGCAGCGCTGAGTGGGCCTAGATTGGAGCTGCATATCACCAACTCCTCTTCACATTAACCTTGAGTTGATGATCTCGTCACGGTCGTTCCTTTCACCATCTGAAGCAAAAACAAAACAGCTAGATTTTGGAGTGCGAGCAAACTGCACAGCCTTGGTGGGATTCTTCACTCTTTCCTAATAAAGTTTTGAAGGTTTAGATCGTTTTGATAGTGCGCCCTGCCAAAAAGTGCATTTGTTGTAAGACATAAATATTTACGTGGGTGCAGTAAATGTGACCTGTCTCTGGCAGGACGAGGCTGTTCATGTAAACGGCCCTGTCGTAATCCTGTGTAAAAGTGTGTGCAGGCCTGTGATAATATTTTGATAGAGTCCATCAGTGGCATGACTCCTTAAGCCTGATTTACAGAGGTGCTGTGGTGCAGATGCAGGGCAGAGGGAGAGGACTGGATAGAGGGGAGTTGCAAAGGGTTGAAAATGTTCAAGCCAAAACATTTCCTCGTTTCCTGTTGAATGGATCCTGATAACTCTGGATCTAATTCCAGTCCAATTTTTTTTTCCTCTCTCTTGATTTCCAGGGAAACACAATACATCTTATTTATCACCATACATAGACGCTACAGCATAATGATTGGAAAACGCCTCTCTGAAAGAACAAGGCAAACATACGCACCGTATAACCACAGCACTAATGTATGCTCTCGCTCCTTATCTTCTCATTTCCTAGCCAGAGCTATTACCATTCCTGCGAAACATGTAGAAGCGCTAGTGTTTCTTTCATAAAAACCTCATAATGCTGTATCGAATCAAGAGGAGAGAATAGGAGCAAGATAAGAGGAGAATCCCAAAATGTTTGATGTCTGAAGATGAGATAAAAAAGAAACCAGCACTACAAAAAAAAACCCTTCAAATGTTTGATGTTACCGCATCTTTCAGCGGCAGCCTATTGTGTGGTTTCAGGTTTTAGACATCTAGAGGAGTTTGTGTTGAATGTAGGGGGTGAACTGCTTGTTCTTACACAAGATGGCACTGTATCGCCTCGGTGAGAGAGATGACTGCTTCAGGCGTGCAATCGTATCTGTTAGAGATCAGCTAAGGGGAAAGAAGTCTGCTTTGATGAATACAATGACTTTAAAGACACAATAACTAACTTCAGCCATTTTATGCTGCATTTATCGAAAATCTTTCTTTTACAGACATTACCTGAACATTACAAAGAAATTCATTCTTGTAAGGACTAAGAAGACAGTTTAGCCAAAAATGAAAAATCCTGTCATCATTTACTCATGCTGTTCCCAATCTGTGTGACTTGCTTTCTTTTGCAGAATGTGACTGATTTTTATTAATTTTTTTACCTTTGGCTAAACTGTACCTTGAAATTATAGTTTTATGTTATTTTAGGTCATATTCAAACAAATTATTTGATATAATGAGCTTCTACAATCCAAATATTTTGGATTTGCTATCTTTCTAATATATATGAGAACAGATGATATATATATATATGTGTGTATAAAATATAATAGAGGCTTACATGCACATACTGTATAGTAATATAACAAGATGTAACAGGGTCACATTGACTAGCATGCAGGTCAGGTATGATCAATAGTACTGTATGTAGGAGTTGGTAATGACGAAAAAGTTGGCTATATGCTGAAAGCATAAAAATGTTGGAATTTTCACTTGTCCAGGATGTTCCCCACCATTGGCCTGTTAGACTCGGATAGACTCCAGGATCATTCCTGTGACCCTACAGAGGATACGCAGTTTGGAGAATGGATGATGAGAGTGCTTTGTCTATTTGACCCCTTGATGCGTCCTTGGGCTTAGGTTGGGTTTCTTCAGTAAATCTGTGTGAGCGTGAGATATCTCCCCCTCTCACTGTCTTTGGATCCCCTTTGATGCATTGCTCATAGGGTGTTGTTTTTGATGTCAAAGGCGTTCATTTTATCCAGGCAGTGATGCTGTCTTTGGTAACTGCAATTCTTTCAATGTTGTTTGAAAAGACCAGAGACTGCTCTTGATCAGAAAAACATTGAGCATCGCAGCTAAAAATGGCACAGTGTTTCGTGTCAGAATATATTTTCAGAAACATGTTTGGCCTTGACCCAGCCTAGTTTAACAGACATCAAATAACAGTGGCAAGTAGATCAGGTGAGATGAGACTGTGACCAGGAATATGAGAGAACAAAGACAAGGCCATATTTTTTGGCTCAAAACTATCAGTCAGCTTATTTAGTCAATTACTGTTTTAGGATAGCAGTCTGTCCGCTTGTAGCGTTTACCTTGCCCTGTGCTAAAGATAGGACATATGCTCTTGGCGTACAACTCAACATGCAAAATGACATGTCCAAACAATTCACTTGTCATATATTGTGTTATAAAAACAGCAGCTTATCTTGTTAAAAAAAAATTAATAAAAAAGAAGCACCAATAAAGCTACGGCAAAGCTCAAGGATATAAAAACACCAAATGAATTGTTGTGGAAGGTGACTCTCTCAACTCTTAATTAAAGTGATATTCACTCCAAAATTAAAATTGTCAGTGTTCATTCACCCTCGAAGTTGCTACAAACATGGAACACAAAAAGAGATTCAAAACAAAATGTTTGGCCATTGACTTAACAATATTATGGCACTTACCCACTGACACAAAAATGATTTAAGCAATATTGGGCAATATATAATGCTTTTACATCTAATATGTATGAGTTTAATCCTTTTAAAGCATTTCCGGACAATGTTTACTATGAACAATACATCTTTACCCTCTCTTTTTCAGTTTTCCTTTTTTATTTCCTGAGTTAAGTAAGTTGTGGTATTGGTTTCTATTTGAGAGCTACTCAGAGAGTTGATGTCTGCAACTTGCCCAATACGACCCATGGGTTTGAAAGATAATACACTTAAATGGAGAAAGTCAATCTGTCCCCTGCTTCACTTGTGGTGTTAAAGTGATTCCGTGGTGGATTTCTCCATGCTAGTTTGTTGGTGACACTCACACCATTTAGTTCCGGTAACTCTTCATTTTTTTATGTGGGGTCTTTTTGTCATTTGAACACATCGACTTTGTCTTTCCTGAAATTTTGCACTGCGGTTTGACGTGAAAAGGCGAAAGCCAATTTTAGTAAGTACTGCAATACATCATTAGAATAGTAAGAGGATAGTACATTGTGTCTGTACAGTCTGTTCATAAACGATATTTGTTACTTTTACTATACCTGCCATATTAGAAACTCAGGTTGGGCTATTACCTATTAATTCAGCAAGGGCATTTCTGCATGGCTGATCTGTCACCTTGTGGAATTTACTCAGACACAACCTAATGAAAGTCATGGTGAGGAGACATTGCTCATATCCCTTTTAAACTAGATTATTATGGCTTTCTGTACCGCTGTTTGGTAAAAGTTAGACCAACAAAAGTATTGGTTTATAATTAAATGAAATTAGAATAATGAAATGATTTGGAGATGCTCCTAAAATAGTATTTTTCTGACAGTGACTAGAATTACTTTGTAGATCCTCTTGGACATTTTTTTGCTCAGACGCTGTAGCTTTTTATATAAACAGCTTCTACAGATGTGAAACAAAGCTTGCTAAACATTTATGTGTAGGATTACATAGTTTTAAATATAAATCAATGGACAAGACTTTATATTCTCTTTGCCTGGAGTGCCGTGTTTATTTTATCATTGTGGAACTGGATACATTGGCTGTAATTTGGGTTAGTATTACGAATCAGATGCGAGTCTTTCTATACGCCATTCCTGCAAATGTATCACTGAGATTTGTTTTTGCCAAGCATATTTACAGCGTTCCATACGCAAGCAGAAACAATCAAGACAACAATAACATATGCCTGGCATTCTGAGGGCTAATGCTTTGTGTATTTTTTCCCAAAGCTAAGTAGGTTTTAAGAGCCTTTAGTGAAATGAGTCTAAAGCAGGCCTTTTCAGAGCGACACGCTTGCTTTGATCATTGCTTTCTCTTGTGTGAATGTTTGTGTGGGTGACTGCGACTCATTCGTTGCTGTGTAGTTATAATTAGTCAGCGCAACTGTACATATAAGTTAAATTTAAAGGGGAAAAAAAGCATTCTCATGGAAAAGATTAAATGAGAGACTTCTGGAAAGTCCCCTTCTCGCTAAGTCTTTAAATGGGCTCTAGCTGTGCTCAGTAAAGTACTACAAAACCACTATAATTAATCCTCTATTCTGAGCTCCAACTGCTAATAATGACGTACGAGGACAAAATGGTGTATACGAGAACTACTTATGCAGGAAAACACGTTTGCATTCAGACACAAACATGCCTGGGTGCTTCGAAAGGAAAGAATAGCTGTATTAAGTATATCAAAGAGAGAGTGATAAAAACCAGGGAGACAAAAGAATGAAAATATGCCATAGGAAAGGTCAGATGTAGCAAGATCCTCCAGTCTAATCTGTTATCATCTTCCTTCATTGCAGATGTTTGGCTCCTGATGTGTTTTAATGAACGGCTGAGCTCTTATAGTCTTGAATCACCCAGCACCGGTCAGTTACAATCAATCACACCTGCGGAGGGAGGAAAATCTATCGACCTTTTCCCATCACGTTTTTCAGATGCATGCAGGTTTTTTCAGCCAAAATATTTTAGCCTGTAGTCATAAGCTGGGTGGGTTTTATTGATTAAACATTAAAGGCCAAGAGAGGCTCTTGGCCTCCTCTCCGTGTGGGGCAGCAGAGGGACTGACCTAAAATCCACTGATGTTTTTTCTGGATACCTCCAAAGCCCTGGTCCACGATCAAGTGCTCGCAGCCCTATAAACCCTGACTCTTTTCAGTGAGATCATCTGGGATGCAGTCGTGCTGTGGGCCATCGCTCTTCTCAAACACACAGCACAGGTCTGCAAATTAACACATTGAAGCTGCGCAGCTGGGAGCAAATACAAACGCTATTCGTTTTTTTTTGTTGCTTATAGGTCAAATTGCTGTGTTGGATGGTTTTAAAATCCTCAACATTTCGAAACCACTCCAATTTTAGCAATAGCCGTGAAATGCATTGGGTTTTGGGAAAATAGCACTTTAACAGACTGTCTTTTGCAGCCTTTCAGAGCATTCCAAATCAGTTTTGGTCACATATTTGACAGCAATCTCATACCTGAAGAGCCCGTGCTGGAAATGAACAAACACCTTGTGTGACGGACATGCAAAACCGCAATCAATACTCCTCACAGATGGATAGTGTGTGTTTGTTGCACTTTTTGAGAAATAGAGGTGCTAACCTCTGCTGTCTATCAGACTGCAGCCATATTTTTGGCTGTCACTTGGTAGATGCAATCAGCCAACAGTTTTTCATCTAGTCACCTCCTCTATTTCTGTCAAATCACAGTAGAGAATGGGAGCACGGGTAAAGGGCAGAGATCATTGTCTCTCATTATTTTTTTTTTTCACAAAAGTGCTAAACTAATTTGAAAACTTTGAAGCCTTCCTTAAGGGAAGCGGTTACTGTTTTCTCTGTGTTATTATTGAAATGACCTACAGATGCACACCGGGGGGCTGAGTTTGTTGTGCAGTTTAACACACTAAATCGTCTGCGCTGTCACTCGGCATCTGTTCAATCGGAGGGAATCTGGTGCAGTGCGTATTCGAGTTTTAAATGTCTGGTTAAAGCAGTTGTCTAAAGTGAAGTGGGTGTTCTGGTGCACTACGGCTGCCGTCACATCATCCGAGTGGATGCGGGACATGCTGATGGCGGTTGAGGAGATTTCTCCGATCTCTCTATATAGAGTGCTCCAAAAAAAGTGAAATATACCAAATTAGGTTTGACGTTGGCCCTTTTTTCAGCACAAAAGTGGCAAATGCAAAACAACGTTCACATTCTGCTTGAATCAGCCTCTGTATGCGGTGATATCACACACTATAAATTTAACACGTGCAAAAGCGAGTCTGTCGCATCAAATTGCATTTTGTACCATTGCCGCTTTGATCATGTTAAACAGGGAGGTCCCTGGAGGAGCATTGCATGTGTTTACAGGATACAGTGGCATCGGAGAGGCATTGCTGCGGCTTAGTAACAGCAGACATGACAGCCATACGCTCCCACTGTACTGCTATAAATGTACAACATGCCTGCACCAGATCCCCCCCCCCATCCTCCCATCCCCTTTGATTAAAAAAAGTACACAAGCACACAAGCATGAAGAATGGCGCAGCACACAGGAGACAGAAAAATTACGGAATGCATTTTTTTATTAAGCATTGCAGCAATTTACGCTGGGTGGAAAAAGGAGAGAACAGTTTCTGTGGAAACCTCCTGAATACAATTTAGTGGTCATTGAGTGCTCCGGGTCAACTAATAGTACCGGCAGTAATGAGCTCTAGACTAAAAGAGTGAAATAAATATATACCTAAAATTCTACTCGTTTTGCACCGATGACCTATTTTCTCCTTTGGCCGGCAATACTTTGACAAAGAGCCCTACACCAGGTGATTTTATTTTTTATGTTCTCCACAAACTCTCTGGAAGATAAGAACTGGGTAAAGGTGGGAAAAGCAGCTCTGAGATTTGAGAACAGACAAGTCAGCAACAAAACCAAAATAAAAGAAAAAAAAAATCACTGTTAAGTCATTTTGACTGAACTCATTAAATATTGACTGTATAGATGGATGCAGTGGCATGACTGCAGTGGTTAGAGAATACAAGTGATGAAGAGATCGCAAATTCATCTGACAAGTGTAAACATTCACAGATAAACAAACCAACTACAGAATGCAGAAAACAAGGGCGAACCGGGCTAGTTATCTGCATTTTTAAACTTTAAAAGAAGATCATTTCAAAGGATTATCAGTGAAGTAGAGGGCTACAGAGTAATAGACTTTGATTTTTCTGATTTAGTCATTGGTGGTTGTGAAGTAAGACTGAAGTGGGTTTTGTTGTACTTGGGCAGATTTGAGCAGATTTGTAATTTCCATAGAAAAGTGTGCAACATTACCTTGTACTAATGACTCTTAAAAGGTCAAAAAGAGTAAAGCTTTCCAGCTGCCATGCTTACTGTGATATCTGACCGTCAAGAGGAATCTGAGACTAAAAACTGGGAAAGCTCTGATACACATGGAGTCGTTTCGACATTAATTTAGCATAAAGGTAAAAGACAGACTAAATGAAGATGTTAAACACTTTGACCCCTTGTTAATAAGTGTTCATTACACGAGGAAAACGGCCCATCTGTTTAAGGTTCTTGCAGAAGATAAGACGTAACAAATTCTCGAATAGCACATTTAACCTTCATAAATTCTAATACCGTACATAAATGTCTTATATAGTCACATCCCTCAGAATCATGGGGGCACTCAGCCACTTTCATAACCTCACTATGCTAAACAGAATCACTCAAAGGTGGAGAAAAATGTCAGTTTGTGGTGATGGGGTTGCAGGGAAAGGTTGTGATGACAGAGCAGGCCAATTACTATTCATGTGACGGTAAAATTCTGCTTTTGCTTCTGAAAAAACTTCCATTTGTAATCTAACTCTGGTCCGTCTTCACTACTGCCTGCATATATCTATGTTGATGTGTTGCTCCATAGGGTTCTGAACTGTTTGAGTTCTGCCAAGCTGACTTTATGATCTCCATCCAGCCTCCTCGGGCGCTCCCCTCTCCCAGTGGCAGTGATTAACGAATACACGATCATCTCCATCATTAGTCCTGCCCCCCTTTGAGAATAAGCCACAAGCAAACCAACCAGAACCTGAATGACCTGCTCTCTCCTCCCACTCCTGTGCCCTGGCTCCCAGTCAGTCTCCTCCAGTTCATCCAAGACCGAGACATCAGCATCAGGGCAGCGACAGCAGACGGCCCGGCCCAAAGCCCACAATCCCAGCTGCACTGGGGCTGAAGAAAAGTAAAAAGGACACCATGCAGAGTAGAGTGCCTAAGCTTAGATGGTGAAAGAAAATCTTCATATTCTTCTGATATCTATTGTTTTTAATAGCGATGCAATATACAATAATACTAAGGATGTAACCGTATTATCAATATCATGGTATTGCAATAGCAAAACTCATCATGGTCACGTGACTGTATGAAACGCTAGGCCTTCCTGGCAAAAGGTGTTACTATTTTTTTTTTTATTTAAATTTCTTATTCTAACAAAAAAAAAAAAAAAATTTTTTTGCTTTAGCACAGTATCTGTCAAACAAACTGGAAACACAGTATGGCTTAAACCCTTTATCAAGTATGTTTTTCCTGCTCTGACAGCCAGCAGTTTAAATGGGTAATGTAACTGCAGTAGTGTAAAGCAAACATAAATATATCTGTAAAATAATATTCATTTATTTGACAGTGCAATTATTGTACAATATGTGGCTACTACTTTCATAGGAATAACAGTAATATTAAATTGTTCTAATTTATTTGGCTTCCTAAAATACCAGTGTTGATGTAATTTATACTAAAAGAGTATACCATAACTAAAACATGGTTGAGCCCCCTGTAAAGTTCAGGTCAAGTTCAAGTCAGGTCAAGTCAATTCACTGATTTAGTTTTTTTTAGTTAAAAACATGGGTTTGAGCTTTAATTTTGGTCTCTAAAAATTGCATTAGATATAATAATTTATCTATAAAATGTGCAAAATTTTTCCTGTTTTGCTTTTGCAATAAATATCATACTGTGGACTTCACACTGAGATGTTATACTGTGAAATTTAGGTTTTTGTTACATCCCTAAGTGGTACCATATTGGTTATCATGTTGTATTATAATTGCAAAAATTGACATTATGTATTATTTATTTTGATTAATAATAATAAGTAATAATAAAAATGATAATTATAATAATAACATTATTTACTCATTTTTTTTTATTTACTTAAGTATCATATTTATTGCACATGCTCATTTGTCACTTTATATATACATATATATATATATATATATATATAGTTTGTATTTAATTATTTATGCATAACCATATAACTTAATATGGTCCATTTGTCAGAACACTTGTTATGAATATTACCTTATTTTTTTATTTTTTGTGCTTCACTAGATTTTGAGTGTGCAGTGCCCAAAACACCCAATTTCTCTCTTCCCCCAAAAGACCAGACCCTGTTATCATTTTATCCGACTTTAGCTGTAAAATGTTGTTTGTCTGATGCAAGCCTGCATAAAACATCCATATTCTAGTGGCACTTCAGGGTGGACTGGGGTTATAACGGTTTACCTTCTTTTGCCATCTATAGGCATGTCTGAAAGTGCATCTACTTGCATCAGCCAAGAGAAAACATACAGTCACCCCTCACTGGCCAAATAATTACGGACTTTGATTATTCCCATTTTTGTCTGGAGAGCATGTGGCCATTGCTAACAGGCGTGCACCCATAAAGAGCTGGTGCCACTGATGCTCTCGGTTTCAGCTGTAATTGAACCAAATGGGAATCAGCAGTGCCATAGTTCACACCCAGTCAGTGTTTACATGCTGATACACAAGAGACTGTCTCATTAGCGCCTCCTTCAAACGGCCGTACCAAAAAAATGCACTAGGCCTGGGATGTTGAGATGTGTGGGACTTGGCCAAGGGACGTTTCTTGGGGGATGAAAGCACATGTGGAATGCCAACAGCACCGAGGCGGCATTCTTTGGATTTATAGTCGTCAATTGTGAGGAACCGATTGGTCATGAAGAAAAAATGGTGGAGTCTGTAAATTGGGCACTGAGCTTCAATGGACCATCTGTGAAAGGATTGCAAACTGCTCCTGCATAAATAATGCTTGACAAACAAATTAGGGCAGATATTGTAGCCGACAATCCTGCAACGTGGTCGCCAGCCAAATTGTTGATTGAGTTCTTTACTGAGCCATTTCCAGGTTTTTCGAAAGAAGCAGTGATCTTGACATATCAACTCTAGTAAAGCAGTTCCAGAAATCTGAATGGGACGTGATATAAACTTTTTCCATTCATCTTTCTTGTTTCGTAGAGCATTTAATGTGCAAACTTCAATTCTGATTCTACAAGTGCATTTCAATGTGAAAGAACAGGATGTTAAACACATAGCCTGTCTGCTTGTGAGCTCTCACAGTGTTTCTTTCCAAGGCCAATCACCATCTATCAGCATCCATATTGATGTGGTCTAATTGTAGAGCACACTTGATCCTGATCTTTAAGAGTCCCTGCAGGGAGAGTAAGCAAGGCCATTTGTTTCAGTGGTGCCTCCGCTCTAACAGGTCCACCAGACATGGCATTCAGAGATGTTTAAAGATGGGACCGTGTGTTGCTTTGGATTGAAAGTAGCAGAGATGGTAATGAATGGTTTATGATTGCAGCTCTCTCTCCCTATGTGAAGACAATCTATAGATCAAGGTAGATACAATAATCACATTTAAAGGATGTTGCACAGCCCTTAGGGGGCTTATTGTGTTCATTCAGCCTTCTCATTGTCTGAGAAATGTCTGCCACAGTGAAGTGGCTAGCAGTACAATTCCTTCATGGCTTTTCATTCACTGGAAACACGTCCCAGTGACCTCAATTTTGCTCTGAAATGCTTTCCTTTACACATATAAATGTGTAATAACCCCTACATTTGTGAATGTGCTTCTAAATAAGTACAAATTCTGAACGAGTGCAAGTATCATGCCTATAACATGAATTGGCTGAATTTGATTCATTACACATAATGTATAATATTTTATTATGGGTCTTTTATCATTACAGTAATGAGACAACATTCCTTTAACCATGGCAGGTTTGCTTTGCCTATTATTTTAGTTATTTTTTGTTATCGTTCAGTTGTATTAATTATCATCAATATACATATGTGTGCTGTGTGTATACAGAAGTCAACATTTCAAGTGGATCATAAAAGTTCATCAAAGTTGTCCTAAAACAAGAATGGGCATTGTTTTAGTCTTCGGCAACTTCGATGAAAGGTTTTAATCCACTTCAAATGTTGACTACTGTGTATAATATATATATGAGTGATATTTATAAACATTATTATTATTAGGTAAAATCATAGTACAAATAGCGGCATTACCTTTTATAATCATGATACAAAGTGCATTTTCTTTCTTATAGATAATGCATAATTTTAAGACATGAGATGTTGTATTATGAACATCAGGCTAATGTTCTGACCGCCCCTTCTATACCCTTAGAGAATCAAAGAGACACTTGTTTGTTTTACTCAGGAAAGCCATCTTGCAAATGTCAAACTAAAACAGGAGGGAGTGCAGAAAAAAAAAAAAATGCTGTTGAGCTTGGTAATTGGAGAGGAACAAGGCACTGCTTCACTGTCAATTCGGCAAGCCAGTCCCCAGACAGTAAAACAACATCCCTGACAGAGAACAATAAACACTTCTTGTGTAACAATTCGTAAACATGTGTCCTGAGGGTCATACTTTATTTTGAGGGCCTTTTTCTGCAGTCGTTGAACTGCTAATATAGACAGCAGGGTTCCTGCTGAAGCCTCCAGCCACAAGAAAGAGACAAATCAACTCGTTCCATACACATCCACCAGTGCTCGGTCCATAACAGTGATCACAGCAAATTTTCATTAATCACAAAGCCTTGTGCCTGCTAGACAAGAAAGATGAGTGAACAGAGAACGCTCTCCTTATACTTCCAAGGGTGCTAAATCATCCTTTGAAAAACAATAGGGCGATTTCTCTTTCAGCTCTTTCTTTCTGTCGCCAGTTTTTTCATCAAAACATCATTCCATTTTAAAATAAGAGGCGCAATTAGTGTAACGATACTAATATGAACAAAACACTAGATGCTGGCATTATTCCAAACGTTTCAATCTCAGTATTTTTGTATTCATGCTCCGTCCTGCTCTTGTCACCTCATTCCAGGGCAAAGGCAAAGAGCTGACAAGCCCCACCACCGATCACCACCGTCCTTCATGTGAAAACGCAGCCCTACAAGTGTTTACCCAGACACTCCTGAATGCTTTCCGTCACAAACTCTCTAACTCCAATCCATCAAGCCAACATTTAGACATCACCAAGTGTGGTTGGCAGGGCCAAGTCGTGGAAATTCAATAGGGGCCGTCCAACGGCTTGACATTTTTCTTAAAGGACAACACATTCAATCATTTCATGTAAATAGGAGGGGCCATTGATGTTGTATTTCATGTCCTTAGCAGAGTCGGGCATGATGGATGCAGATCACGCCATGTGTTTTATCACTTCAATATGATTTCCGAGCCACTTTATCCCCCTGACACGCATCCCAGCAACAATTCTGTGAACTGACGCATTGAAATGTACATTTGCAGTAATAAAAGTTCATTTTAACCCGAGGCAAAAGTACAAATGTTTCAGATGTGCCGCTGCAGCAAGTCTATCTATTTCTCAGTCATATTTTTCCGTGTTCTTTTTTAAATGCGACTGTTGTTGGATTGTTTTTCTGATCCCCTAAACGCAGAATAGGGACTCGTTCGGATAACAGCCGAGAGGAGGGCAAGGATTCACTAAATGCAGCCTCTAATTACTCATGAATTCCTTCGCTCAGCACTCCACAGGCTTAGTTTGCAGCAGTTTCCTCTTCACTTTCCGATTATGGCCTCTACTTTCCCTGTGGGACCAATAGCAACTCCAACTCTATTAGGTCCGACAGCACTTACCAATATGAACTACTCAGTAACAACAGGAGGAAACGCAGTGTGCTCTGTTAGCAAAAAAAGAGTGAAAAAAAACCCTGCCGTCTTCATTCTATTACTCATGTTCTTCTCTCTAATATGTCTGTGCTGGTATGAAGGCACCCCAGTGTAACACTTTGGATAATGATATGAGATGAATCAGTGCTTTACGACCCCTCCAGTCAGGTAAATCACACCAGCGTCCTCCTCTTCTTCTATTTTTTTTATTTATTATGTTAGTTCTGTACACACATCAATATTGGCTGCACGATTGGTGAGAGATGAATAAGTTTAAATGAGCTTCACTGGTCTCCTAGGGAAGGACAGTAACATATGGAAGTCGGTCTGAGCTGGAAAAAGTTGCTGTTGTGAAAAGGCTCTGTTGCTGTGGAAACCCGTCACAAAGCCTCGGAGACCTTCCTGCAACTTTATAAACTGCAGCGACCGAGAGGCCGCGAGACTTGTGTACACACATGCATAACAAGCTGACAGAATCGCTGTCTGTGCCCGCCATGTTTAATTGATGCCTTGTCTGTGTGATAATAGAAAGCCAGACAGAGTGGACAGGTGCCATCTGAATCCTCTCCTGCCCGCTGTTTGCGAAATTCTCTGGGCTCAGGTGCTAATTTATGCTGCCACACCACTTTTCACCCTGACTGCACTATCAGAGACCCTAAGGCACTCTACAGGACAATCTCATTTACTGGTGAGAATATATAACATCACTCTCACTCTCTGCCTGCAAGTGAGACTGTGAGAGGAGCACAATGAGAAGATTCTAGAATAGCACGTGTTGTGGCATCAGAATTCTTGTCTCTGAGTCACCGTAACAAAGCTGTTTAATCAGTTTTTGGACAGTCTAGATAAAAGAAACAAAACTGTGTCAGATAAAAAGACTTATTTTCTCAGAATATATAGGCCTAAAGTTATTTTACTTATCTCATTGACAAATTGTTGTTTTCGTCTCGTTTTATGCATAAACTACAACATTAGATTCATGCTTGAAACAACAAAAAGTAAAAAAAAAAAAAAACCCATCAAGAACAGTAACTTCCAAATCGACTAATAAACCTTAATAATGAAATGAATGTCTTATGCAGTTTGGCTTTTTGTACATTTATAATCTTCATGCTTTAGTTAATATAAAAATGTAAATACAAATTCTGTTGTAATTTTCTTATCCTCAGGTCATTTCAAATCTTTTTGCGTTTCAGAGGGTGGAACAGAAAGTGGAAATTTAAAGGTGCCATAGAATGGAAAACTGAATTTAGCTTGGCATGGTTGAATAATAACAGTTCAGTACATGGACAT
>JAUMHQ010000059.1:15775002-15814325 GCA_032361165.1 Enteromius paludinosus
TCACATTTTCATTCTCTTAAACTCACTCTTTCTTTCCTTTCTTTCTTCTTGCAACTCGTATGAATGCGTGTGTTTGTTTTAGTTTAGTTCATATGTCTTAGGTTTATCCAATAAAGCCATATTTATAATCGAAAAGAGAAGTATCTTGTGTTTTGTGCTTACAAGTTAATGTCTTCAACTGCCGATCTTGTTACTGTGCTTTTAATAGTGTTTACACTGTTATCTGGATTTTAATATCCAGCTCAGAGTTGATGTTATACGGCTCGTTCACTGAATCGCAGACCGACTCGGTGATCCGCTGTAAAACAGTGATTCTGTGAAAATTCCCTATAGAATCTTAAATGATTCTGATTTACCTTTATTGGTATATTTGAGCTAATTTTGTCCTTACACTATGGAGGAACAGATGGTTCTCTGAAATCATCAAAAATATCTTCATTTGTGTTCTGAAGATGAACGAAGGTCTTATAAGTTTGGAATGACACAAGGGTGAGTAATTAATGACAGAATATAAATATTTGGGTGAACTAAGCTTTTAAAGCTATAGCACTGCTAATGTCTATCACTGAAATTAAAACAAATTTAAATGTGGTTTCCTGTTGTGTCTCATTGCATTTTCATCTGTTATTGATTTATTATTTGCTATTTTCTTATGCTGTATTAATGTGGTCAAGGGCGGACTTATTCATTAGGCAAAGCTAGGCGACTGCCTTGAGCGCCCGAAAGCCAAGGGGCCCCCAAATTGTTTTTCATGCACGAAATGCGCATTAAGCATGGCCACGCGAATGGTTGCTATTTACGGTGTTTATTACCATGACTGCCTTCTGCATGTCCGAGTTGAACGTGCATCTTGTGTATCCTGCTTGTAGGAAACAAAAATATAATGCATCTGAAGCTGACCGCCGCAGCACAGTGCAAGCTTTGCATCTGCTTCATTCAGCAAATGGCTGATATGAGCTGCACTTTCAGTTGAAACACAGATATGTTGCTTATCTGAGGCCCCGTTTACACTAGTGCAGTTTCGTTTTCGCAGAACTTTCGTTTACACTAATCCGGCGTTTTCCACCCTCGAAAACGGACGCTTGAAAACGCTGCAGGCCCTGTTTTAGTTTGAAAAGTCTGGGGTTGTTTTAATGCCAGTGTAAAGAGATTCATTTTCATTCTAAAACGCTGTTTCAAAATCTTGAATATCTTATGTGTAGCCTGTTTGATTTTATCAGACGACGATTCGAGTAGGCTATACATCAGAATTTTTGTATGGATTAACTTTTTGGAAGGTAGCGCTGGTTATGTATCAGTAGCTATTTCGTGGTCTAAAACATAAAATAATAAAAGTGTCTGCTAAATGAATAAATGTTAATGTTAAGGAAAGAATCCCATAATAATATGCACATAAAAAATGTAGAAACTCTGGACGTAACTATGTGGCACCATTGTGCAGCAGCAACGAACAGTAAATTTGTGCAAATGTTGGGCCCCATTCCTATATTTGCCTGATGCCCCAAATTCACTAAATCCGCCCCTGAATGTGGTGCACCAATCAAATCTGAGGACAATATATACCAGTCACTGAGGAAGAATAACTGCGATGACGCCTGAAAAACCTCACGATTTGTTCATAATATATTTTTATCAGAATGGCAATCTGGTATGAAGCTGTGAATTCCCGGATACTTCCAGTTAGCAGTTAGAGCTAATAGCATGCAGCCACTCCTACTTTTTGATCAAAGACATTGATATTAAAGCCTTTTCTTCAGAGAGATTTATGAGCAATTTTACACGAGTTCTCCGACTCATTAGCTTACATGCATTCAGAAGTGCTAAATTGCTAAAGAATTAAGTGCAGTTCTTATGCTCCCTGTTTTCAGTCTGATCGCCTTCAGGTCGAAGAACTCCTGCTATGAGAAGAGCATAATGAGGCAGGAGATAGTTGATCGATGGACTTGGTTTAATGTGAAAATGAAATGGTTTGGGCACTATAGCGCTTCTCTGTACTGTATATATTGTGCTTGCTGTAAATTGAAGTCGCGTGGCTATTCAGCTAGAGCTAGCATCATATACTGAGGATAGCTATATGCTTTCACTGACATGAAACGCTACATGTAGCTTCAGCTAAGAATAGGAATCAGGAGGGATTTAACAATGTTCTGTTTTTTGGTGTACATATGAAATAAATTGGATGCAGCTCTTGAACATGAAATATGGCATTGCTTATAACTAGCATGTTTGCAAGACAAGAAAGAAAAACCCTGACTTCGCCCATACACGATTAACATAAAGTGCCTAAAGTTAATTTTGACACAAAGAATCAATATAAAGTTTCATGTTTTCAAAGTTATTGTAGCATGGCCCATGATTCATATTGATATTGTTTTTTTTTTTATGTTTTATCATTGTTTTACTATGAACATTCAACATAAGGTGGACAAGGTGGTGCATTTTGTTTTGTTTGGACACAAATGTAGCATTTTATTTTAATGTGGGTTGTACAGTTGTACAGGCGTAACCAGAATCCATCTTTAAAATATAAATATATATAAATAATTACTGCGAACACTTAAAAACGTAAAAACTATTGTCTCGCATAATAAATTGCACTACAACTAATGCTAGAAACAGATCTCCAGGTGTAAAGGATTGTGTGTGAACATAGATTGTACATAGATATTGGTCTCTACAGTCTAGGTGGCTGATATATCTGATCTGTGTCCTGAATCTTGCAATTAAGAACCAATCAGGTGATTTTCTTCTCTTTTGTTTTGCACTTTACATTTGATCTTTATTACGTGATAATTATTTTGATGAACTAAATCTGAAACCATGAGGCACCAAACAGTTATCCGTATAGCCTGTAGTGAGGATAAATTGCACCATCACAGCTCGACATGGGTTGTTATGCACTGAGATCAACTTTTTTTCTCTCAGATTTTTAGCTGGTAATATGTGAGAGACAAATAATATCTTGAGGTCGGGTTGACTGTCAAATGAGAGTGACATGACCTTAGCTTGGTGCCTGTGGGGAGGTTGTTTAATATGTGGTTCTTTTCCTGTGCATTCTTTAGAAATCAAGCTGAATCGTTGTGGTTTCAGTAACACTTTTTTATTCCCCTAGGCACTGATAGAATCATGTACATGCTTGACCATGATCATGACCGTAACCATGATCATGCTGCAGTCAATGCACTGTAGAGAGCACATTGTAAGAAAAGGATAATGATGGTAAAAAGGCATTTTTTGTTTCTTAATAAAATGTTAATTGCTAAAATCAAGACAAAGTGCCTGGAAAAACATAGGTAATGAAACGGGCAGAGCACAAACAGCACAACTTGTTTCAAAAAGCACTCCTCAAGGCTGTAGGCTTCTCAAAAGAGCAGGGCATTGTAACTTCACAATTATGTTAGCAGCTCCAGCATTTCTGGGCCCTGTGAAGCATCACAGTAAATAAAAGACTGAATAAAATCAAAAGAAATGACTGTAGTGTTGCAAGTCAAGCATGAAAGCGAGGATAAAATGTTCTGTTTAGAATGTTAATTGTGAGTTTGTAATCACGCCATAAATATTAATGTGCTCATTAGCAGGTGTCAGCCCCATCGTGCTCTTGTACGTTGCCGACTCTGCTGTGCCGTTTGATGAGCTTGTTAATGGAATCGCAACCAGTGGAATAAAAGGTATTGTGGCTGACCAAATGTTTCTTGAAGTTAAAGCTTGCAGACCCACAGGCCTGTTAAAAACTAACATTTGTGACAAACGTCCTCTGCAGTCTTCATTATGCACTTAGGATGTGTCAGGAACCATCAGCCCACAGAGACGGACTACAAAGAGCATATGGATGGACAGATCATCAGATGAGCTAAGAAACATCATGTTATCAGTCCCGGTACTCTTGTGGCTCCATCTGGGCTGCTCGTGGCTAGTATATTCATTCATTTTATGATGAAACCTGTTGCAAATATACATAAAAAAGAGGACTTCCTCTAAGCGAAGCAGAATGCAATTAAAGACCTTCAATAATGAACATCTAATCTTATAATTACCTTTATTATAATAGTACTAAAGGAACAAATTTAGAAGAAGGCCCAGTTCAAGGCACTGTACATTAAGCTGATGTTATGTGCAGCCCCTTATTTAAATCAAAAGGAGCAATTATGTCATAGAGTGATGACTCATTAACTCCTCTTTTGAAAGCCTTCCCAACATCAAATATAAGAGTCTGCTTTTATTCAAGGCCTCATGCTCAAAATAGTCCCATTACACACTGAGACCATGTGACAAAGCCAGCTCTTGTCTCATTGAGTCAAGAAAATTTGGTATTCAGGAATGAAGAATCAGCTTGCAATATGAAAGGGAAAAAAAATAAACAACAACAATAGTCCCAAATCTTCTTTCATGGTTGCGTGGGAGAGGTATTGAAAATATGGCTATGTTTGGATTTCAGAAGAGGCTCATTACATTTTGCTAATCAAGAAGCAACCTTTGCCAGATACAAAAAAGAAAAAAAAAACAGCCCTAAATGATTTTCAGCATTTGATTCCTTCTGCCTAAAGACGTAACGTCTCTCTACATTCTCTTTCATGAATACGAATACATCCTGTTCTATTCAGTGCACACAATATATTTTCGACCTTCACTTAGCATGGGTTTGCTAAACTTATGATGGTGTTAGCAAAACATTCAAAGTGATTTGAAGTTGAAATCGAAAGGCCTGAAAAAAAAAAGCGTGCAACATTTCAGCTCTTCCCTGAGTAGGACCTGATGTGATGCCATCCTTTGCAACTGAACATTAAATTCCATCCCAATTCTACTAATTCATTTTTCTCTGCCTGTTTGTGGGAGTCTGGGCTCCATGCAGAGCAAAAATCAATTTGCCATCTCGGATTGTCAGATTCCCTCTCACCTACCCGTCTGTCCGCAATTATTGTCTCACAGCCACTTCTTGCAGAGAAAGGGTCCCCTGAGTGGCAATCCATTTTTTTTTATAAGCAGACATGCACAAGGCCCTATGCACAGAAATGCTCATACACAGCTCCACTGGAGATTAGAGGTGGCTTGTGGTGACCCTAGCTTATAAAAAATCGAGGTAGAGGGGCCGGGGGAGGTGAGTGAGGGTGAGTTGGCTGGCATCTTTCCTCACGGAGCATTAACAATGTGCAGAGGACAAGGGTCTGCATGGTACAACAGTAACAATATCCCACTAGTTGCATTCATGGGTGACAAATTAACATGCCAGTTACAGTTTTGCACATTTCATTTTAAAATAAAAAAGAATCTGTGATGGCAAAGCTGAATTTTTAGCAGCTCTAATCGTCACATGACTCTTCCGAAATCATTATAACATGCTGATTTAGTGCTCAAGAAATTTTTCATTATTGATAATGTAGAAGAGCAGCAGTTAATTTTTATCTTTATTTTTTGTGGAGATACATTTTTGTTAATGATTCTTAATGATTCGTTGATAGATGAAAACAGCATTTCTTTGACATAGAACTTTATAAATGTCTTTCTATGTAACTTTTTGTGTTAATGCATTCTTGCTGAAATAAAATGAATAATAATAATAAAAAATAAACTGTGAAATATTGGCATTATATAGCAAAAGTAATGATTGGCACTGGGTTGAGCAGTAATGTTTTGTTTTGTTAGTGGTTAAATTATTTATTTTTGTATTAACATGCAGAATCCCATACATATTTACAATTTGGCTAACAAGTAGTGCATTTGCCTGGTATTAAAATTAATGTGCAGTCTTTTTCATGTGCATCATGATTGGATATCATTTTCTCTTTAATTATGCAAATAGAACATACAAATGCTTGGTATGCATCACCCCGCGTAGGCCTATTACTACTTCTGACTTGCTGTTGTATTGTCTTTTTTTCAGTTTTAAACAAAAAACTGCATTATTTCAGTGTTTATGTAAGAGAAGGTCGTTTGTGCACGGTATTGTGGCAAACAGGGTTGCTTATCCATAAATTCAAAACCAAACAGATTTTGTATATTGGTTAGACTGAAACTAGCAGAATAATTTTTACTCAAATTACAGTAAATTAGTACTTGCACAAGAGCTGGCTAAGTAATTAAATCTTACATGATTAAATGTAATTATGCTTGAAGTGTTTTAGACCATCTACGTTTTTAGTTTCTCTGCACTAATTTAAGGCTGTACGACATAATACATTTCTGTTGGCTAGCAAGATGTGCAGATTAATATTCATTTATTTAAATCAAGTCTGATCATTTGCAATTGCATGAACACAGACTGAAAATGCTCTTGTGGATGTTTTTGCTGGAATGAAGTGCTGGTCATGTCCGGAGGAAGCCTGGCCAGTACATTCAGCACACATCATCGTCACAGTATGGGCTAACAAGAGAGGCTGATAGCTTTGTAAAATTGTTTGATAGTCATATAAACAACTAGAAATAGTGCCTTCTTGTACCTGTTGTGTTTTTGGTATACTTTAATTCTCATTTTTGATAAATTCATTTTTTTAGGTTTAAAGGTTTAAAACATCTAGATTCCAAACAGGAGATTGTGTGTTCACATATAATTGCTGATGAGTCTCAAACATTTTAAGTTAAATAAGTTTTGTAGTGCAATAAAAAAGTTAAATGTACTTGTCATATTTCAGGTGGTTTCAAGGTTTTTTTTTTTCGTGCCTTCCTGTAACAGTAATTAAACTTGTTTTGTAAAATTTCCATCTGTGATGAATCTCTGCTTTGCATTAAGTACGTGACTTTCTTGCCACTTGTCATCTTGGCACCTGAAAATGAAACATATTTCACACCTGCTTTTGCAGTCAACTGCCAGCATCGTAACTTATTTATTTATATTGTTATTCTTATTTATGTAGCTTTTTTTTTTTTGTATTAATCATATACAGATTTATTAGGACGTATTGTACATTTTGCACATTTTTGTTTTGTTCTATGTATGATGATAACAAAAGAAGGCATCATTTGTTACATAAATAAATGTCAGTTTTATAAATAAATTTCCCTGCATTTTGTAGCAGCTGTGTTTGTGAGGTAGCTGTTATGGATATTCTTGGTCAGAAACATTATTCAGTTTTTTTATATAAGGTTTCTTTTCTTATGACTAACACGTTGCTGTTTATGGAAGTAATATTTGTTGTATCAGATCATTTTACTGCAAATAAATAACTAAACAAACATACTCAAAAGCTGGTTGTTTGGAGATTCTATACTGTTTCTTATTAACCTTTCGCTTTCATTATATGTCCTGCGAGTTCCTCTGTATTAAGAAAGTCACTGAATCTTTTCACTACTTGGCAAAGCGTTACTTGCATGTACTCTGGTAAACATCATATTTCTGTTTGATGAAATCTTATCAGCTTTCTGCTTTAGAATGACTGCTGAGGCTTTCAGATGTTCAGACTCTCACATGAAATTGTTTTCCTTTCAGTGCTTATGTCTGTGATTCATGGATTCATCTGGTGCTTTTGATCACGATCAGTCTCAAGCACAAAGGAAGGGAAGGGCAGCAAATAAACAGTGTGCTCTGAAGTCTACCTCAGGACCCCCGCTGACATCTGATAGCGTGCGCTTATCACATCCTTGCTCTCTCCTCTCTCAATGACAGACCTGATCTCTGCCAACTTTCTGCATACGGTCGCCGTCTTTCATTCCACCGGCAGCCTCTTATTTGAAATTCGGGATCCAGGCTTTAAATTTTATTAGCAGCCTTTATTAAAGCCACCTGTGGAAAAAAGGAAAAGGGAGAAAAGTGGAGATAAAAGAGGAGTGGCGAGAGAAAAGCGCTACATTAATTCATTGTCAGGAGAGTGCACAATGTGATTAAAAGAGAATGGAGAGATGGAGCGTCCATTGCCTCATTGTGCCAGCGCTCAGATATAATTGCCAATCAAATCCAGTCCTTTGTAATTTGCCGTTCCAACCACCCGCAAACCGCTCTCCCCCCCATATGTCAATCTCCGAAACCTCAGCAGCACGTGCTCGCTGAGCTTGCAGCCAGAGGCACAGATAAAATGGCTCCCTTGTTGCTTAACTCTTCGGCCATCAATAAAACGACATGGACAGTGCATTAGCATAGAGCCCATTGTTAGCATAATGGAGTTTATAGTGCCGAGAAAATGAGGCTAACCTGCAGTTAGCGCAGTGTCTCTCAGCGACATTGTGTCTTACAGCTGTTTCCTTTTGTTCTGTTCAAGCACCAGCGTTGTCCACGAAGAACGGGCTGATTCAAATATTAATACTGTTATTGTAATCCAGGCCGGTCAGACCCAGGCAGTTGTGTTACGACTGAGATGAGAAGCGGAAGCCATTAGCCATTTGTAAAAGCACATTAAGCTTGTTTAAGGTGAAAGGAAAAGGTGTGGCTGGGATAATGGAGGAATGGCTTTGTTAATAGACCCATCAAAAGTCCCTTCACAGGAGGGATCTAGGCTGCAATCAGGGGGTATGATTTGTGAAATGGGTTAATCTCTCCTAAGGGGTGTCCCTCAGGGTCCTGTTCTGAGCCCTCTTAAAATTGGTCTTTATGGTCATTTTGTGTCAAACTTGGTGTCCTCCAAACCCACAGTTATCCTCTCTAGGTGTTGTTCTTTCCTCAGGTGTCGCTACCGTTTACAGTACATTCATCGTCTTCTTTTTGGTATCACCCTCACTGTGCTTCTATTTTCACAGACCCACAGATAGTCCAAGCAGCTTTCAGTAATGGCAGTGCAAGTAAAGAGTGTCTGTGGGGCCCCTACAGGGCTACCTGCTGCGCCTGAGCCCTGAGGCGGAACATCAGAGCGAGCCTCAGTCAGGCAGAAAATGGAGACCGAGCCATATCAGTCCTCGCAACCAAGAGCAGATGATCTTTTTAAAGGAGTCCTTAAAAATTAACTGTGAAGGGATGTTAACTGGGGGTGCTTACGTGTTCCCGACGTTCAGATTTGCTGGTTTCTCTCTGCCCTGAGATGTTCTTGTGCCAGTTGATACGTGGTGGGTGTTGTTGATGTACTCCAAATTGCTCTTCAAAAGAATGTATGTTTTCAGAGGAAAAAGTGGCCAATTAAGCTCAGGGGTTCACCGTGATGCGTCTGCAATTACCGTCTAGTGGTCATGTAAAATAGCCATGTGGCGAGATAGGTAAATGATACATTTTTAAAGTGGCCAAATCCACAGTGTGTGGCTGTGCCGGATGGCCTACTTCTCTATTAATGTGTGAAAAGGCTCTAAGTGTGTTATGAGCTAGTTTATTGTCGAGATACGATTGCGTGCGGCCTAATAGCACTTCCATATATTTTAAAAGATGTCCGTGTGGCCTGCGCTCATTTGTGCATCTCTGAGAGTACATCAGAGAGTCAAATCACCTTCTTGTGTGAGATTTCCATACACACGCACACGCCTCCATTATTCAAGTCCTTTCATAGTGTGTCATTCTCAACACGAGGAAAGCTATTTCCCAATGACTCATGGCTCCATCCCTCGCTGCAAACATCAAGCTGAGACTTTAATCAAAAGGCATTTCAGTAAACAAAACACCATCTCACTCTCAGGCAAGTCAAAGAAAAGACAGAAAGCGCTCAAACGGAGAGAAAATATGTTGTCAGATCATTTTTATATTTAGTTGCTTTCCAAGTTTTGAAACAAAGGACCATGCTACATTTGTAGGTTACATAGATGCTCTTTGATGAGAGACAATAAATAAGGGATAAGTTGTTTGCTTCACTGAGGACCAGTCACTCTATTATTTACACTGGAAACCACAAAGGCTTTGCGAAGTGAGTACAAGCAAATATGAGAGGCTCTGGAGGAGGTTGATGGCTGACACCTCAGGGTATCCTTCTGGAACATCCCCATAATTCCCAGTCGTGACTGTCTGGAACATTTAAATCACTGTCTAACAATAACCGGGACATGCTGATGGAGAAATGTTCAAAAACTTGTAATTCATTCTGAAGTATGATTATGTGACAAGCTTTTTGTCACGTCTTTATTTCTATGTAGCTCACATGCTTTTATGAATATTTTTGGAACACTTTTTGAACACTTTTGGCTCTTTCAGAATGGCTTTTTATAATAAAAAACCCAGATGGAAAGAACATAATGCTGCTCTGAGAAGTCGATTACAAAGGTTTAAAAGGATGAACATTTAGGTAAAAACCCGTGGTAACTCAGCACCAGGTTAAATGGGGAGCAGGCGTGAAAGGAAGCTTGAGAACAAAGATCGTGAAAAGTCTTTGTGACCCTCATTGTAACACACAAAGCTGTAGAGAAGTAAGCACAGGCATTTGCTGCATTTAAGGCCTCATGAGAAGTTTCTTATAAGTTAAAAAAAATTACAGTTATGATGTGTGCTCAGGTGTCTTTGTACAATTTCCCAATAAAGACCAGAGGTTTTTTAGTAATAATGTAAGCACATACTGTATGCAATCAGTGGAAGGGATGTTATATGTGTATTTTTTATTTCTTGTGAAATAGAGTTGTCTTTTTAAACCAACTGTAACAAGTGTTGGCACTACTTTTCATCAACACTACACAAAATGCATACAAACTAAAAGTCACATTTAAAACTTAATATGATCAGTAACAAATTGCTTCAGCAATTAATATTTAATTGATACTTACCAACTCTGAAAAATTAGAGCTTAAAGAGAGTAACAAGAATCCCACTCATAATTATGACTTGATGTGCTGTTCATGTGCACTCAATTAGTTAATACAATCATTCTGACATGACTTCGGGACACCATTATATTGCAAGAACCACACCAACTATTTTCCAAGCCTACTGTAAAATTCTCCAATTAAGCAAATGAGCAAATCATGACAAAATTGCCAAATGGTCTTTGAAAAAAAGAAAAGAAAAGTTTTTAATAAATGATATTAGGTTAAATTATGATTCTAAAATTATGAAATGTATTTTTTATAATAAATATTGTCAGACAGTTTGTCTGTAGCAATTCATTTTTATACACTTCAGTTTAGAATTTATATATTGGACAAGTATGCCTCAAATGTGTGTGTGTGTGTGTGTGTGTGTATATCTATCTCTATATATTTCTATTTCACATACATACTGTTGTTGTTTTTTATGGATTGATTCATTCAGCAAAAAATCCTGAAACATAAAAACATTTAAATAATATAAAGCAGCACAGCCATTTTACATTAGACAGATTTCTGAAAGATAACGAGAAATGGAAATGTTCAAATAGAAAACAGGTCCACTCCAGGCAGCAACACTCAAAAACTAAAAAACAAGGAAAACACAGGAACTAGAAAACAAGGGATGGGCTAAACAATAATCAGCATAAGAGAGAGGGTGAGGGCTTCTTTTAAGCTCGACAGAGGGCACACAAGACAGAACCAACCAATGAGAATGAGACACATGAAACTAACGAACAAATCATAACATGACACATACAACCAAGGGACCAATGGGGACATAACACATAGACATCGGTAGCACATGAAATAACTGTCGGGGCCCCCCCATCGCCCCACAAGGAGTGGCTTCCAGACGCTCAATATATAGTCCAGAAGGGTGGTTGAGCAAAAAGGGGGAGGGAAAGAGGGCCAGGTCCCTGTGGAAGTGGAACTGGACCTGAAGCTGAGAGCCAACGAGGGCGTGGACCGTGGAGCTGAGATAGTGGCACACAGCACCACGGCAGTGCGAAAGCCACAGTTGAGCCAGTCCAGAGGGCCATGGTAGAGCCAGTCCGGGTGAAGACCCAGAGCGAGGTTGGCAGAGGTGATGACCACCAGGACAAGGCAAAGACCCTACCACGTGGCGCCGATGGTGGTGACACCCTCAAAGGCAGCGCAGAAGGAATAATAGTAGTCTTCCAGGGTGCAAAGACCCTCCAGGGTGGAGCAGACGGCGCAGGCAGGACAGAAACTCTCCAGACCAGAGGAGACGGCAGAGACACCCTCCAGGGCAAAGGAGAAAGCGCAGACGGGACAGAACCTCTCCAGGGTCCGCCAGACTGGACAGCGGCCTCAAATGCCCTTGGAACGCCATCGCTTTTTTTCAAATGCAACATGCACAATGCCTGGGAACACTGGAGTGGCATCTATGATGGTTAAAGACTGTATCTTCATATCCATGGTGTCTCTGGTGTGGCAGCCATCTTGTGCAGAGGCTCTGGGTTGGCAGCAATCTTGGGCTGTCAGTGTGGCTCTGGGCTGGCATCTTATGTTGTTGCTATGGCTTAGCTGCCATTTTGTGCAGCAGCACTGGTAAATTCCCCTCCAGGTAATAGTGATTTTGTGAGTTCACTGAGTCCAAAATAGAACAAGCCTTTGAAAAAAAAAAACTCATCATAAAGCGGTACTTGAAATAATAACTCACACTCCTTGCCGCAGTTGTAAAAGCTGGTCAACCAGGTCCATGGTTGAGCTGAGTTGGAGAAATAAAGCCGCTGGATCCGGGTATGGCTGATTATTCTGTTACGTAGAGACTGAGGGTTGAGTGGGGATCCAAGTGCCAAGGCTTTATTAACAAATGTAGTCAAACAGGCAGGGTCAAACACCAGCAAAATAGAACACACCCCAACATTTTTAACAGTTTGTGTAACCTACATCTTTCCAATGTCATTTGCCCTCCTTAACACTAGAGGGCGATATGAAGATTTACACTCTCGCTTTAGCTTAGCGTGAATGCATCACAAATAACGTCCAGACCTAACGGAGAGCACCTACTTTGAGGAAACTTGTGAAGTGCATGTAATTGTTAAGCAGTGTTTCAAGGTGAGTGCAGCATCTACGTTTTACTCTTGTTGATAGTAGTGACAGTGAAATTGCTATAATCATTGCCTCAGCTTGACAGGTTTTATCTTTCCATCAGAACAGGCCCATTTCTGCAGCTTGTTTTAGTGCAGCATGTGGTAGGTGGGGTTGAGCGATGTCAGAGGTAACCCTCTTCCAAGTGCCTTTGTTGGACCTGCTAGAAATCCCAGCTAAATAATTGCTTGTATCCTTGTTTTTCTCATAGACCTAAAAGAACAGGTGCTAAACCTTCAAAGACAGAAATCGCTAAATCTCTCTGGAGTGGGGAGCTCTGACAAGATGGCAGAATGTTCACAGCGTTCGAAAGAAAGCGAGAGAACTGTCAATGTCGTGTTTAGTATGAAATGCATGCCATCTCTTTAACAGTCTGCTGATCTTGGCCTTGACGCATGCAGACTCTCATCTCCTCTCCCCTCAGATAGACGCTGCCTCCTCCTCTCTCTCGAACCTTCACAAGTGAAATGAAAGCAAGCTAATGAGATCATTTGAGCAGAGATCACACGACACACTGTTTGTTAGATTAATCGAAGATAACAAGCCATAAGTTTTCCAATAGCCAAAGATTAAGACATAAAAAGAGAGCAGTCTTTCGATTGCAGAGAACAAAGAGGCAGAAAGAAACTGAGGAGAAGGAAAGGTAGAGTTGAAGCTCATGCAGGAGAAATAATGAGGATTAGAAGACGTAAACGCTGTGAGACTCCTGCGTGCTGGACTTGGATAATGCAGCGCCGATAGTATTGCCAAACAGGAGAAGAAAGCCCCCATACAGAGTCTTCAATGCACTAGCTCTCAGCACTTCATTACCCAGCAGGCAATTGGAACAAAAAAAGAAAGTATGAAATGTCTCACCTACACTTGCCCATGCTGTTTGCCTTTATATTCATGTCTGCCTGCCAAGGATCAAGCGTGCTGAAGGCATTAAGCCTGGGAGAGCATGCTAAACACATATCACAGAAGCCGTGACATGTTTGCATGCCAGCTCTAAAATAGCCTCATCTCAGGCCATGCAGCACATTTATGTACTGATTTTTGTCTTCGAAACCACAAACTGACATTTAAATTTTATGGAACTAAATGTAAAGTGGCAGGATCCTGTGGCATTCAGTGCATGTACATGCTCTTTAAAAGTTTGATTTCAGTCGGACTAAATCAATAATTCCTTTTAAAATGTCATGCAAACGGTTTAGTCCAACTGAAATCATACCAGTTACACATTCCCCATCCTCCCCTTTTTTGTGGGATTGCACAATTACACTGAAAAACAGATGTTTTTTTATTTTTTTATTAATCCTTCGAATACTTTACTAATATAATATATTTACATTTGTAATAACACCTTTTCTATGATAGACTTGCAATTTAATAGTTTTTAGTACATACATGTTAAGCAAGTCATTTGTTATGGCATCAAAATTAGTGTGTACTACCATAAAGCACAACAAAAAATTTTATTAAAACAATAATTTTAAAATGCACTTATAGAAAAAAATTTAAATGGACATTATTACAAATGTAACTTTTAACAAGTGTAATTAAACCAAATATATACTGTCTTTAATTTTTAAAAATATATATACTATTTTATTTTTATTTATTTTAATCATATATAATAAAACGAAAAACACTTTTAAGATGGGTGTGAATGTATACCTAGCATAGACAGTATTATTATTATTATTATTATTATTATTACTATTATGACACTATGGTGATGATGGTGTTTGTCTGGTTTGAAATTGTTCCCACTGTTTAAGTAGACAAAAGCAGCATACGGTAGATGTCTCTGTCTGATTAAGATAACATATCCCTTTAAACATCTGTGAGTCTAATCACCTTGCCACAAAGGTTAAAATGTGGCAAAATACGATTTCTTAACCTATTTTTAACTTGACTGATGAACAAGCTAATTGGTCTTTGACTGAATAACAGGTGTTCTTAATTGACAAATGCATAAAGGGCCCCAGAGCGGACGGAGATTAATGACCAGTGTTTCTTTTACATGTTTCTCACACCTCTGTTTTAGCCGTACCATGTACTTTCTCTCTTTATCTGTGTTTTGCTCAGCATGTGTTCGCTTGAATTAGTGTGATAGTAGCATATGGTAGTATAGTGTAACAAAGCCTCTGGTCATGAATGTTAGTTTTTCCCCCAAAAAACAAAGTCTGTCATAATTTATTCACCCTCATGTCCTTTCAAACTTACTTGACTTTTGTGACTTTTTGCACCAGGGTAGTTTAACATGACTTGAGGTTGAGTAAATGATGACACAATCTTCATTTTTGTTTAAACAAAACAAAAACAGGCATCACAATCATTTGAGTCTCAATTGTCTCAAGTCACAAGAGAATGTTTCATAAGGCATGTAAAATGTTGAATTCTTAAACAGAATACAAAATCAAGTTAGTTTAATATAAAACCTCATTGTAATTGTAGATGTAGTTTGTCTAACCTGACAAAGGCACCGTGTTTGTTTGTAATAAATCACATGCGATTATAAATAATTAACGCTTCATTAGGATGAGCCCATTACTCCAAGTTGAAAAAGAACAAAACCAATGATGCGACTGTAAGATCTCAGATTTGTTTTATGACTTGAGCCACAAGAAGTAATATGTCTGTACACTCTACATAACATGTCATATGACTACGATCTAATATTAATTATCTGCGGAGATATAGGCGTTTGTTGACAAGGATCTTAATGAGCAGAAATGAGATTGTTCTGAACAGTATTAACTATGTGTTGGATATATACTGCTTACTCATAAGCCTGGTTTGAATGACAGAAGTCTACTGAAGAAATAAACAAGTTGGTAACAGAAGATGATTGAAGTCTGTGTCATTTGAATACATGTCTTGAGCTTTTCTCTGTTGAGGAATGAGCTGATGTTTCAAAGTAGGGGGAAACAACTGTAGGAAAGAGAGGGTAAAAGATAGCGAGTTGTAAGGGAATTAGAACAGCAAAAGAAGAGCAGCTGGTTAGGGAGGTTCCTCTACCTCTGGGAACTGAATTGGAGAGAAGTTCACATGGAATCAACCTACTTAATCCAGAGAGAGGAGGAAAAGACTCCATTCCCTGTCTAACCTGTGAGAAAGAGGGAACAAAACCGTCTGTAAGTGGGTTATATGTAAAGAGCTATTATGACAGAAGAGATTCAGAACAGTACAGTTAGTACTTAATTTTCCGTCATACCACATAATTCATTTAAGATCATATTAAAGCTGCACCAAGGAGTTTGCAATATTAACTAATAATGCCGAATTCAGAATGCACGATTTTAGCCTTGATTTTGACCCACCGAAAGAAATCGCCAACAAATGCATGAAATCACAGGCAAATCAGTGCTTGTTCACGTGAGGGACAATCACACATTAGACAAGTTTCCATCCAAGGCATTTTTTCAAAAAAATATTTAGCGCTTCATATTTTTTACCGATATAGCTGATGGAAATACTAATTATTGATAGAACTTTGTAAATGACGAACCCAGTATTTTTCAGTTTAACTTTAGCGCATAAATTCTATACTGATAATTTAAATGTCGCAAAAAAATTGTTCACCATATACACTGCTGTGGGACAGCTTCTGGTGTGGGTACTCCACGAATGGCTCTCAGGTACACTGCTCGCCAGTTGTTGAACTTGAAGGGTTACTTAGACTTGGGGAATTACAAACGTGCTCCCTGCAGTAGTGCTGGAATATTGCAACCTAAGCATTACACACATCACTTAAGCATGTGGAGGTTGTTTCGGACTCGTCTACGCCTTCGTCTCGACTGATGTCAGCACTATTTAATGTGTGCTCTGTCAAGAACAAAGCTGTCATTTTATCTGACATTATTTTTGAACGAAAGCTGGACTTAGTTCTTTTAACTGAAACATGGTATAAAGATTCTGACGGTCTTCTTTTTAACGAATTAACTCCTGCTGGAGATGGATTACATGATCTTCAGCGGCCCTCAGGTAGAGGTGGGGGTTTCATCGTGTTGCACAGTAAAGCCTGAGTCCCATGGACGCTCCCAAAAGTATTTCTGCACCCCTTTCTACTGCAATGATTACAGTATATAGACCTCCTAAGACAAGTAAAGACTTTAATCTGAGTTTTCAGATATATTGTCTGCCTCAAATTTGAGAGAATCCTTCTCTTGGCGGATTTTAACATTCACATTGATATAAAAGACTCCACAATAACAAAAGACTTTTTGGCTTTATTGGAGTGCTTTGAGTTAAATCAACTTGTGGACTGCCCTACCCATGACAAAGGTCATACCCTAGACCTGGTGATTTCTAATGGTTCATTTGTTTCTCAGTTGTCAACTTCTGATTTTGGTGGCCTGTTTTCCCTCTTGCAATCACACGTCCGCGCTTTGTTTCCCGGCAGACCAAAAATAAACGCGACACTCGCGTCCCCTATAAATCAGATAAAATTCAACCAATCATTTGACGACTTCGACAAGTGTTTTCAGTTAAGTGTAACATATGCATCAGAAGTGACCTGGGCCCCAGTTAGTCAAGTATAAGACTATGTGCCATATTTCTAGAGAGAAGAGCGGCACCACCCCAGAAGGGATGAAGACCATCTCTTTTCAACAGGTCAGGTCTGCCTCAAAAACTAGTCCATTTGTCTATGAAACCTATGCTATTTTGCGGGCACCACTTAGACATCCAGCCATTGAGACCCAGCTGTCTGCTGTGTATCTCATCACCCTGGTAAGCAGGGAGGGGACCAGAGCATATTACAGTGTCTGACATCGTACTTGCAATTTCACACACCTCTTTAACATTATTTTTAGTGATCTCCGACTGGGGAAGTCGAACATCATTAGCGCCGATGTGAATAACAATCTTACTGAATTTCTGTTTAGCATTAGCCAGCACTTTCAAAGTTCCATACAATAGAATCGCCAATTACTAGTGCTCTTTCATCAGGTTTCCCAGTGGGTGCGTCACTGAGTGGGGAGAACCTGTTTGATGTTCTGATCAGAACGGAAAGAGCGGTGTTTTGACCCTATGCCGTCTCACAGTGACCCACTTGCACTGCTGCGCGGACGCTGCCGGAACTGAACAATGTACGTGAGCTGAACTACCCACATCCAAAGCCGTATCTACAGCCCTCACATTTTTACTATCTGTTAAATATTAAATATTAAATGTTAATATTAAGTCTGTTAAAGTTTGGATGCATGTCTCTAGTTCTAAAACAATCAGCCTAACTATATCCCTGCATTTATCACATGTGAAACCCTCATTGCCGACAGAGAGAGATAAACTGTACATGTGGCATGATGTGCAAACAACAATAAAAGGAGAAGCCATACTCACTGAGATTGATGGATTATTCACTAACCACTGTTGTTTGATAAACTTAAAGGAGCGACGGAGCGAACGAGAAGTGAAACAATAAGTTGGAGCGAGAAAATAAATAAAATAAAAGGAGACGATCATAGAAAGCAATAATATCCGTGAGCATAACACGAGCAAATACGTGAATGACAAGCTAACAGGCAAATTAATATAATAAATAATTATAAATAATCGGCTAAGGTTTTTTTTCCCCCCAAATGGATTAAGAACTGACTATTTGCATATGATTTGTGCAATGAGGGAAGTTATGTATGGAAACAGCTTAGGGGGCATTTTTTTGCGATTCACTAAAACTTAGAAGGATGACGTCATCACACACACCATTTTATCTGTAAAAGGCCAGTTTGATGGAAAAAGGCTGGAGACAACAAATTTCGCAAAAAAAAAAAAAAATAAATTTGCAAATTCTCTTTGTCGATAACAAAACAGCATAATAACAGGAATGAAACTTCGCTAAGACGTGATCTGAGAGAAACCCAGACGAGTCGCCGACACCCCTGAGATATTTGGCATGCTAAATCTTTTATAATAATATACCATTTTTAATAAAAATCCCAGTCTCACGTGAGAACTCCGGTCTTGCACACGTGACCCCGCGTTGTTTCCATGTCCCTTCTTATGTGTGTTTGGCAGTCAGACAGAGTTGTCTGTGATTCTTCCTATATGTAAAGTCATGCCGCGTAAAACCCCCTGTCGCCGATCTATCATGCAGTGTGAACACAGCAGCAACTGAATGCCACCCCAGATAGTCATGAAAAGTGTGAAAAGATCTGTGATGCGACTACTTTGAAAATTGTGCAGTCTGAACTTGGCATAACACACATAAACAATACAGTAACATAAATATAAATTGCTTTTGAAAGTCATTTGCAATATATTGCATAAACAATTCAACGTTTGAGACACAAAATTTCAAATAATTTTTTTCTTCATGTACTTATTTAGATTTTACCTTATTTCAATTGTTTGTTTACTTTTTATGACATTGACAATATGACATTAAGTATGACTATACTAGATAATGATTTGATGATATTAGAATGGATCTTCTTCATGCATCTGTTGGGTCTGTCCAAAAAAATAAATAAATTTATGTCATACTGAAGTGTCACACAGCATTACACACATACTGTATCAGTTTAGCTTATACCACACGAGACTGTAGAGAATGCACATAAATATTTCATCATTAGCTGAACAATCTCACAGCAACATTACGTGCTTTGTATTTTAGGCTTTTTAATTAACACTACAACAAATCCAGTGAAAACTGAGTGAAGGTGGACTGGTTGTCTTTAAAGTTCACGAAAAACAAAGCATTCTGATGAACAGTAGGAGCAAAAGAGCAAAATGCCAGCAGATTAAAGTTAGCTAGTATTAGCTGCCCTCCTTTGATCCTTCCTCTGCTGTCAAGTGTAGCATCCGTGCAATGTAGCAACAGGCAATGTTTTGGCTCTCAGATGACATGTGTCCCTGTTTCACATCTATCCCTTACAATTAGTTTTCTATTCCCATCTGTAATTTTAGCATTGACTCTTGTATGTTAAACGGTTGAATTGAAAATTACATTGTAAGCTGTTTGATAAAATACAGGGCAAACTGTGTCCCAAATGGATTACATAGAACATTGTTCCTGTAAATATGGGACAGTTCGGGATGATTGGCAACCTTAAGCTTGACAATAGAGCTCAGCTGTTTTTGAAAATATGTAGCATGTATAGTAACAAGCTCTTTTTCTCCTGACAAATTGCAGACGTTATATCCTTGATTTATTGTCCTAGCGGTTCTGTTTACATATACAGCAATGCTCTGATTATTGGCAGTAATCAATGCAAGGAATTACTTTCTAAGATGTTTAGAGATATCTTTGATAGAATGTACATGCTACTTGAAATGACTTGAATTATTTATGTCATTTGGATGATATTCAGCACTTGTACCTATAGCACAAAATGTTCAGTTGATATGTAGTGAACTCATGTTTTGCTGATCTACTTCAAATGTAAAAATGTAAAAAAGTCCAGTTCATTTGAATGGAAATGAACCGGTGTTAACTTAAACATGAAAGATAGATATTTTGAAGTACAATTCAAACTCAATTATTTTCACTGTGGACGAACAAATAAATAACAATAAAGTAAATCTTAAAGCTTTCCCAACACTGAAAACGACATGCAGCTTTCAATATTAGAAGTTTTTTTGGGGTTTTGAAAAGCAAAAAATGATCAATAAAATGTTTATTTACACATTTTTCTTCATTCCCTTTCCTTTCTGCTGAGAGCCAAGAGTCAGAAGTCAGGAGGTCAGCAGTATCTCTTCATGACCTGACCTAAGACATAGGAAGAAGTAAAATTATGACTTTTCTCTAACCTACAAATGGTCTCTTTTCTTGCTTTTTCTTTGTCAGATTTTTATGCATTCTGCATCCATTATATGCCCTGTTGTATGTGGATCTATTCCCCATGACACATACTGGATCTGAAGGCACAGTCTTAATATAGCTGACAGTCCTTTGATCAAAGAAATACAAACATCGTGTTTGATTCATAATGTCTAGAATCTTTCTTGGCAGTGTTTCCTCTAAAGAGAGAAATAGTTTGAAGTGGACCTATTCTGTAATCCATGGAGGGTGAAAAAAGCAAGCCCAGTGAGATAAGTCATTCATCATGGATTATAGTTACTACAGTGGCCTTCCTATTTCTGGCACAATGAAATCTAATCCCAAACTTTAGGCTGGATTGAGCTAACCACGGCTGTCAATATCCCGGGCCTGTCATCTCCGACGCGGCACCCATAAAACTAGAGGCTCTGAATAGAACCTGAACATTTGCATTCCAACTTGCATTAATGTGAAAGGGTGGAACAAGTCGCTTTGAAAGTCATCCAGTGTGAAGCTCACAACTATTAGCAAAAAGGGCTAGAGGGAGGTTGAGCGCTTTCTGCCGTGCTATATCCTATTCCCCAGTTAGGGCTCTTTGCTGGAATCGCTGGTGTATTTCGTATATGAGCTTACGACTCCACACTGTGTGGAAAATCCCCCAGCTGCCTGGGTCCTTGGGCATTGAAAATGTCATTTTTAATCGCACTCCCCTCTGAGATCCCATCCCTGTGATCAAAGACGCCCAGACTTAAAGTTAACATGTCAACAAAGATGCAGTTTGGGGACATCTCTAAAGACGCCTTTCATATGGGTGAGCGGGTACACATGGAGTGATTGTGGTGTATACAAGGGTAGAAAAGAGTCCTAGGAGGACCCATGAATGGGTATTTAAATGTACAGAAGACGTAGTAGTAGCTAAGCACTGGAACTTAACACTTTTAATCCTAAAATACACGGGCCAAAACTTGCATGATTGAATGGAAGGCAGTCAGAAAAGTGGTTTTGTCAAGGAATGGTTCAATTTAGGTTTATTTGTATAGCACTTTTTAGCACTTTTCTTTAGAGAAAATGAAGGTTTCTACATTTATATTTAGTAGCAGCTTGTCAATGGTGTCTATCTCAAGTTGACGACAATATGGCAGAAATGTACAGTTTAGTTGATCAAACAGCAATGATTATATGTTGCGATCCAATTTGTAGCAAAATTGTTTTGTATGTTGCTTGAGGGTTGGCATCATCTTAGGTCTTCTGAAGGGTTGGCATCATCTCTTCTCAGGTGTTCGGTGATCTCAGGCCTTTGTAAAAGACCTTTGTAATGTCAATCCTGTGGCAAAAACAAAGGAAATAGAGAAAAATTGGTAGATAATGTTCCAACCAAGCAAAAGAATGATGTGTTCGACCCAAGGAAAAGAAATGTAATGTGCATTTGATGTAAATGAAGTACAAGGTTATGAGATACATTATGTGAATGCTTGGCTAAAAAGATGTGTCTTTAATCTAGATTTAAACAGAAAGAGTCAAGAAGACTATTCCAGAGATTTGAAGCCAAATGTGAAAAAGCTCTACCTCTTTTAGTGGACTTTGCTAACCTAGAACTACCAAGAGTCCAGAGTTTTGTGACCTCAGGGAGCGTGATGAATTATAGCGTGATATGAGACTTAGATACACAGGAGCTAAGCCATTAAGGACCTTAAAAGTAAGTTGTAATATTTTGTACCTGATACAAAACTCAATAGGTAGCCAGTGCAGAGAATATAAAATTGGGGTAATATGATAATATGATCTTGTCCTGAGAAGGACTCTAGCAGCTGCGTTTTTGATGGTTATTGAAGATGTAGGACAAACCACCTAACAATGCATTACAATAGCTCACGAATGCATGAACTAACTTTTCTGAATCAGAAACAAGATAGCATGTTTAGTAACTTGGCAATGTTTCTAAGATGGAAAAATGCAGTTTTTGTAACATGTGAAATATGATATAAACAAAATACTGTCTAATGTAACACTAAAGTTTCATCTGGTCTTGTTAATATTTATAATTGAGGTTCATCAGCACAACAACAGATGCTAATCCCATATTTTCTAATAATATTGCCAAGGAGCAAAATATATATTAAAATAGAGGAGAGCCTGCTGCGTTCCAGGCAGGTTTTTGAGCCTATAAATCACGGCTTCAAACCACGACTTGTCAAACCAGCATGGCGAACTGTACAGGGCTTATGCTCATTTAGTCATTTCTATCTCCAAAGATGCTTTCCTTGCTTATTTGAGGAAAACGGAGGAGGAAAAACAGCACATATGGCAGGGGAAGCTGTTATACCTTTTATTTTAGTTTACCACTTGCATAAACACCACACCCATAGGGGCTGCCATTGTTGTTTCCCGAGCTATGTGAGGTCAGAGCTCGGAACTGGGAGTACATCAATCTAGTACGAATGGGAAGTCATGGGTTTGACTGCCATTCCAGTGCACTTTTACGGGTAGAAGGTTAGAAAAAAACGGGTCACGGGTTGCTTGCATCGCAGCGTTAGTCTGACACAAGAAGCAAGTCACTTCTAAAAAAATTGTTATAAACAGAAGATTTGAAATGGGCCTGTAATTTGCTACTTCACTAGGGTCTACTTGTGGTTTCTTAATAAGAGTCTTAATAAGCTGATTTACAAGACACTGTTGATTTTACATTTGTTTATTGTATTACTGATGCTGTCTATTTTATCAGTGCAGAAATGTATAAAGTCATTACTACTAAACTGTGAGGGAATATTTAGTTGGGGTGACGTCTGATTATTTGTTAATCTAACCTTGAATTGTTTATTTTAGTTTGTGGATATGCTCTGCCCTGGTCGGTTTTAGAGCCTGTCTATAGCAGGACATTCTGTTTTCCCATGCAATTCAAAAATTGATATATTTTCTAAATAAATGCAGGCCAAATTCTGTTCTGTTGAAATTCTGTCTATCGTTAATTGTGTAATGATACATAAAGTACCATTTACACTGAAGATTGGTTACTGTTGTCAATGCAGCAAATTCTAAAGACCAACTTAAACATGAGTAAATTCTGCAAAGGGAACTTGTTCAACCAAGCACAAAACTCTTGATCTCGCTTATTCTTGAAATTTTATTCACAAAATTTTGCCAAGAAACAATGAATATAATTTAAATACAGAAATATTTTTCACTTCCTATGTACTTACACAATGGATTTTTGTTTATTTGCTGGTCATTTTTGCTGATTTATTTACTATTCTTGCAGAAAGGAGATCTTACATAAAATTATTACATTTTTATGTTTGTTTATGGATACAACATGGTATTTTGATTCAGGAGAAATATCATTTTAATATGTCCAACTTTTCACTGGTGGTCTGTTTACAAAAGTCCTATTGGTTTATAAAAAGTATTATTTTAAATATATATTTTACATTGTTTTATTTATTTGATAAAGACAGAAAGTAATTTAGTTTAATCGTAATACTGTACTGCCGTAAATACACTGACTCTTTCACGAATACACAATACTAAACTGAAATATTACATATTTGTATATAATATTTAATATGACAGAATTCAATATTATATACAAAATGTATAACAAAAACAAGTACATTTTTTTTGCTGAATCTTTTAGCAACAAATATGCACATGACAATGACATTACAAAGGCTAAGATAGGATAAAATGATTTTATTCCAGACAAAAATCCTACCAAAAGCGCACCTTAGAATTGAGTCAATTTGACCCGCTTTATACAGTGTAGGGGGAAAAGTTCCCTGCATCTTTTATTGACCTTCAGTTGTACCTTTCACGACATTACACCAGCCTCTATGAAATTGATATTCAACAAAAGGGTCCATCGAAAAGCTGAATGCATTCTCTTCTGCATTTTGAAGCTTCTCAATGGTCTTCCCTGGGAGTGTTGTGCGTACACGTTATTATGTTTCCTGGCGAGCTCTACTGCTAGCAAAAATCCCTCTCTCCGTGGTGAACTGCAGTGCGTCTGTGCCAGCAGAGCGTCCCTGTGGTATCGCTCTTTGTGTACACATTACCCTTATTCTGTGCATAAAGGCCTGCACTGCGGCGCATGCCCATCATCGCACACATGCGCGCGCAACAATGGGGAAACTCGCGTGCCAATGAATCGCATTGGACTCAACCGGCTTGAAGTCGCCAGCAAAAACATTCAATGTTGAATGACTGTCTTTGTGGCGGCTGATCTCAGAGGAGCCGGCAGAGGAGTATTATCCGGCCGTAGCTGGCAGTCTCCAGCCACAAGGAGAATCGGAATGCACCGTAGAGCGTACGGCGGCTATGTGACGATTTAAAAGCAATTCCAGTCAAAGAATCTCATTTCTATGGTTATCACGCTCGAGCAAACGACACTCTCCTCTCTGCTGGACTGAGGGAGAGAAATCTCGCCCATTCTATACATTTCCAGCCTCGCTGCCTCCCTCTCAGCAGGCTTTGACCACTCTCAGTCGCACTATGTCCTGGCTTTGAGACCGGGACATGATACTATGGGCATTAGACTAGCACGGATCCCTCTCAGCAAACTCACCCACCTTTACCTTGCCCCTGTAATTACGGGCTCCCTCTATAATTAAGCCCTATAAATGAGCAAACATAATTAGAGGAACGCTATGCTGAATAAATGGGAATGGGGTGTGCAGGTGAACTTTTTTTTTACCCTTTGGGTGAGGAATGGAAGGTGTATCTGAACCAAGGAGAACAAAGTTAATTGTTTACGACCTAAATATTGCCCTATTATTGGCGGGTTGCACGTGGTGTGTTATTTTGCAATGTGCTGCTTCGCTATTCATAGGTTACAATGCCGGGGCATGCATAATAAAAGCACTGCGCTGTGAATATTCATGACTAGTCAGTTTGAATTTTGTTTAGCATAATTTTGAATTGCCACACTTTAGTCTGAGAAAACAAGATGTCTGTCAAATTTATGGGTGGATTGGTTATTATGGATAATATTAATTTGACCTACTTGTTCATTTCCTCTGATATTCTGTTGTTTTTTGCACTCAGGCGCTCATGCTAGATGCTGCACACTTGTGCTGAAAATGAAATGCTTCAGAATTACATTTGATGCCTTAAACACAACAGTCAAAGTAGCTCAGTGTCTAAATGTCTTTTTGAAAATCCCCATCCTACCTGACTAAACTTTTCCTGGCCTGCCTTCTTATGTCAAGTCTCTAGATAATGTGAATTAAGGTGATTGCATCCCCTGCTGATGCCTTTGCAATGTTGCCACTGAAACGTGCAATTTCAGACCCTGTCACCGAATTCAGTCAGAGAGACACATAAAATTGGTATGGCCAACCATTGCTGTGTGATTTGCTTTTGTTGCTTCCATTGCTCATGTTGACAGAGCGTGTGCTTTCATACACTCAAGTATCGGCGTGTTTGGTGTGAGGTCATGTAGCGGACTGATAACAGGGTACCGGTAGTCTCTCAATGAGTTACGACTCCCTGTGGCAGAGCCAACAGTACCCGACATGACATCTGCTGAAATACAGCTCATATAAATCTCTGAACAGGCTCCCATAACACAGCCTGAGAGCACGAGAAGTTTGTGAACAAAGTTCTGCTTTTCTCCAAAAACACCACCAATTAATGAGGTTTTAATAGCATGATATTATTCCTAATCTTAAGATTAAAAAGCCTCATGTCTGCTTTCATTTTTCTCATGTGTATAGCAAATGGTAAATTGAAAATATAAGGCCAAAAAAAAAGGAAAACGCACATGGGGAGTCTTAATGAAAGAAAGATCAAAAGATTACTTAATATGCAACTGCGTTATTAAACACAATACTGATGGTGAGCAAACAGCATATTTACTAAAACCCTTTCAGGGCATTGGAGCTGGGCAAAGCTCCCTTTAAGTTACGCAGAGCAAATCTGGAACCATCTCAAGCGCCGATGTATTATGTATTCCTCTCTCACTCAGGCTTTAATTCCCACACGCAGACAAACGAACGCAACCAAATCCACACTTTCAAATGAACATGCTTCATGCACACAGCAGAGCTATAGCAGTTTTTATTTCTTCTGCTGGCCAAGAGCTAATTTGAAGTCCTCACATGGAGATAAAACCTAATCAGTGTCCCTGACTAAGAGTTTTATTTAGCCCAGATGACAGAACACATGAGTGCCTCTGGAATTGGTGCATGTGAAATAGTATGTGTTCAGAATTTTTTAAAGAACACATCTATACATGGGTTTTAGTTGGGATGCTTACTTGCGTATATATAAATATATACACCTCTTTGGAATATATTTTTCATCTACCTGTTTTTTGGGGGAAGATTATGTATTAATTAGGAATTAAAAGAAATTGCAGATGCAGAAGATTTCTATTGCAAATTGGTTTTATTAATCAAATATATGTATTGATTATATTATATGCTATGTAACGTTACACATAGTAATGATCTATTCATTTTACTTTTAGTATGCAGCACACCCAGCTTTCCACTTGAGCTTTATTTTTCTTATCCAGGAAAACCTCTGCCAGTTTTGAATGTACAGTGAATGTGGAATATTATCCATAATACCCCATGAATAAATCCACTTCTGAGTCCAAAGAAGTCTCTGTAGCCAGACACTTCATTTTTAATGCTTCTGTCACAGAGGATATTCACACCTCTGCCCTGTTCAAACCTCCTAAAATGGGCCATGAGAAAGAGCAGTTAGGCCCCAGGAACACTGTGAATCAGAGGATGCCAGACATGTACATGTATTGAGCATAAAACACATGAGTAAGCTAAATGATGTTACTACACATACTCTCCTGAAATAAATCCTTAACCTCACCCCTCAAGGCAATTCTGTTCGACAGGTTGTAGACAAATTGAAAGTTTTACTCCCCAGAATGAGTATTCTTGCTGGGCCTGCCCATGTTTGTTCTGTACCAAAGATTTGACTGAATACCAAACTATTATACCAGTTTAAAGAAGATAAGAGTCAGAAGATAAGAGCTCACATGGCAAGGAGAAATCTTGCAGTTCCCTCGGGACAGATAAACATTTTATTTGTGTTTCTGCGCACTTTCATGTATACATATGTAGGCCTATACTTTGAAATATTCATCGACTCATTTAGTTTTTTTTTGATTTCTTGATTGATATTTAAAGAGCTGCAGTTAAAGCCCTTGAAAAGTGAGATAACTTCATTTCGTTTGTACTAACATTTTGTCAAGGCCGATATAAATGAAGCTTTGAATATAAAGAGTTATTAGAACAAAACAACACTTGATCCAAAAATAAAAGTAAGATCAAATCAAAATGTAACTAATCAAGCTAGCATTTGTAAACAAAACAAGACCCACGTTGAAAACAGCCTTTGTTGTTATGACTTTGATTCCGTTCATTTTTGCAAATGGGAATTAATGATAAGAATCCCTGTGATTATGAAATAAAACAATGATTAACAAACAAACATTGTGGAGAAGAGCGAGCGCGGGAACACATAGACAGAAGGAGAATAATAAATTGAGCTGGCTCTGGAGAGCGCTTTAATAATTCTACATGTGAGAGGGCGAGGAAGACCTGCCATGCATGGCTTTCACATATTAATATGTTTTAGATTTGCCTCTAATTAGGACTAGTGAATAAAGTAAAAGTCCAAACAGTTGCTCTCCAGATAATAATGATTAGCTGTTGCAAAAAATCTGGATCTTGTCTTGGACATCTTGAACATTTAATATTACTTCTCTTTAATGGCACATTTTATGTTATTGGTGTTTTCTTTTCTCTCTGATGTGCTAACAAAATAGTTCAAAGCCACACTATATCTAGTTGGACATGAAAATATAAGAGTATGTAGCTTCATAAAACATGCAAAACATGTTTTGTGTGTTAAGTCACGCTTTGTTTCATTGTATGTGTATTGATTTATTATGACCTGAGAAATGTTCTACATCAAAGCAGATCTTCTGCTACGTAGCCACCAGCCTTGTTTTCCTCTAGACTGTGAGAAATTGGCTATGTAATTGTGTGTAGTTTAGTGAGAGTGGCATTGCTCTAGCAGCTGAAACCCCAGGGTGAGCATGTCTCCGCTGTAGTTAGATTTTCTATTCTATTCATTAATAATGACTTGAGAAGAAAAAGCACTTTTTTCATAGCAAAAATCTGAGTGTTGTTTTTTTTTGTCTGACAGAACATAAGGGTACAAACCTTTCCTCACAGTTTCCTTTCTCACTTCCTCAGTGTTTTTAAACCAGTCATCTGTAACAATGTTTGTTCAGTTTATGCTTATATGCCTATGTGTAAATGTATTGTGTGTCAGCTATGTGGGGAAAAAAGGTAGTAGTTTGCCTACATGTTAATGTGGCCAGTGGTTCTCAACCAGGGGCCCTTGGCCCACTAAGGGGGCCTCAACAAACTTCCAGGTGCACTTAAGGATGACTTTAACCAGTTTAAATTCAAAGATTGAAACAACCCCAAATTCTCTGTAGTCTCAATTAATGTGCCTGTTTTATAAGAAGGATTTTGTTCCACTGTTAATGAAAAAAAAAAAAGAATGTTATAGTGACGCTGAATTTTTATTTATTTTTTGTTCGTTTTTGTCAGGGGTGCAAAATCATTATGCAAAGTTAACCAGAAGTTAAAGGTTTATTTCAAATAACAAAAAACATATTTAATCATATTTGCTCAGGTTTATTTGTGATGACAAGGCGTCCATAAGGGCTATTTGTTCAAAAGTGTGCACATTTGGAGAAATATTGTTGCACTTACACAAATTCATATTTCAGTCACACTTTAGTTTGTAGACCAATTCTTACTATTATGTAATGATAAACTACAACTTATGCATCACATTCTTAATTTACTGCTTATTAATAGTAAGTTAGTTGTTAAGTTGATGTATGAAGAAGGATTAAATAATCTAAAATATGGTCAAGACTAAATATATCATTGTCCTAGCCGACACCTATCCCTAAACCTACCCATCATATATATAATATATATATACATACATTTACCCACAAAGCATAAAGAAGGATATGTGTGTGTGTGTGTGTGTGTGTGTGTGCATGTATTGTTTGTGCTTTTATCATTACACACAAGGTGAATGAGAAGGTGGATGTGACAGTCCATGTGTGAGCGAGATCTCCCCTCTCATGTTTAAATTGCATAGACGGTCATTTGGCTTGTGCTTGAATTCCATCTATAATCTGGCATGGAAGCTGCCTGGTGCTGTAGGCCCAGGACAGTCACAAAATCAATTGCCTAGAAATGACATCTGCCAGGATCAGCCTCAGGAGCGCTCCTAGGTTGCATAAATGAAATCAGAGCTCCTAATTGTAGGCTGATTTATTCACTTGTCTGAGTGCATCATGGCTGATCAGCACACTGCCCTCAGCACCCGCTGACTGCTTATACTGAAGCGTCATGCCCTCCTCTCTGTCTTTGCCTCGCTCTCTCCGTCTGAAGCCACTAGTGACAAAAATCGCATTCATTAATTCAGAACTTTAGAGGCCAAGGATAAATGAAATGAAGTGAGCTGTCATTTGGCTCAAGTTAGATAAAAATATTGACGCCTGCAGACATGCGCCTCTGCACAGTCTAACACAAAGGAAAATAACTTGCTTTGCCAGCTCTTGTTCATTTCGAATGGGCATTTAGAAACGGACATATCTGACAGTAAGCCTTAGCCATGCGATTCGGGAGAAGTGGGCATGCGGCAGGCCTATGCTAACAACCTCGGAGCAGGAAGTAAGAGGCTTTGGAAGTGAGACATCATTTCCACCTGAGCGACGCTGCCTCTGATCCTCGGCGGGCAGCCGGCGGATCGCCACCCTGATATTTCCGCCAGGGGGATTAAAGGGGCGACAGCCCAGTGAAACTTTAACCCGCCGCTCCTCTAAATAAAACATTGAACTATGCTGAGTAAAGTGGCACTGAGCCAGAGAAGTATTAAACATTGATGCAGCTCCTGGGTCACAGGAGGAAATGTATCTAAGCTGTGAGTTCCTCTCCATCGCCTCCCCTTGTGCAGAAGAATGCAAATGCAGAGCTCAGGGATCTGATGAAAGACTGTGAGGGAGATAAAGTCAGAGCGGAGGGGAGCAAGCAGATAAAGAGTTTGGGTCAGTCTCAATTCGATTGGATATATTTAAAGCTATACATCCTGCATCCCATGTGTATTCTTATATTTCAATGGCTTTCAGAGACCCAGGTGCTCTTTGCTGGTCACAATTTTCCTCTCTGCAGGATTAACTCAATAATATGCCCTCACTCCAGGAGCTTGGGCTGGTATCGGCATCTGACATTTTCAGCTGTCTGCGGGTCTCCAAGACGTAGCTTGTGTACCTTAGACTGTAAACAGGGTCAAACAATCCCAGTGTCGATCAATACCCCAAAGAGAGACCTAACCGGGCCCAGCACTGCCAGACATAATCAGAAAGCCAGCCTCTTTAGTTCCAAAGAGTGGCAGCCAACAGGAAAATAAAGCACCGCAATCTTCCACAAGGCTAATGACTCAGGGCATGGTAAACCAGGCACATTACAAAGACATCATAATGCCTGTTTACTAAGATGCTCACGCTTAACCACACGCCACTGTTGACTGAGAAGCAGGCAGTCTATTCGCTCTCTCTATTCTCCTGCTCTGGTGGCAGATGTTGCACCACAGAGACGATTAAACACATCAGCATCCCCATGAAATGTGAATGAGGCAATGACAACATTCTGCTGAGATCACAATGGTAGTCACATCACGTCTTACTCATTCTGACTTCCTTCACATAATTACTGCAGCTGCATTCCAAATATTTTCCCTTGTAAGGACTATGTGGCTATATGCATCATATATCACTGTTGTGATTTAAAATAGAAAAGGTTTATTGTTCTGTAAATAGTTGCATTTTGGAAGGCTTACCTTCTTGTATTGGTCAATGCTGAATATAAATAGTTAAGTGACTGTAATGAAGGTCACACAAGCCATATGTATTGAATGCAAGTTTACATTTTATTGTTGGCCTTTGTGTCACTTTAACTGACAGGGACAGTAGAGACAGGACACTGTAGGCTGGTTTCAGAGACACTTTTAGCAATGCTGATATAACTAAAGAAATATCGGCAATACTTTACAATAAGGTAAAAAAAAAAAATTAAATTCGGAAATGTATTACAAATCACGAACCTAGAGTAAATCAACAATTTATCTGGTTTACTATAAAGCTTTGAAAAGGCATATTACTTTTTACAATTGTCATAACACTTAAAGTGTAGTACAGTGAATGAAAAATTTAATCTTGTGGAAATGTCCAATAAAGGTATTTAATATACTGAAATGTTATGTTTTCTTTTGCTGAAATATAATATAAAAATATAAAATATAATAATTTTCTATATTATAATTAATTGCGGTTGACAAATATTAGAAATATGGTTGTGCTTGCTATTTGGCTAGATTTACAGTTGTGGATTTACTATACACATTTTAGTGAAAATATGTCAGATGAAAGGAATTCGCCAGTCCATTTATACAATCATTATAACAAGAAATGCTTATTAGGAGAGCATTACTAAAATTGTGCCTTATTAAAGGAATAGTTCATCCAAAAAAAAACACACACACATATATATATATATTTATTCTGTTATCATTTACATTACTACCTTTATGTTGCTTAAAAGGTATGACTTTCTTGTACAGAACACAAAAGAAAATATTTCAAATGAAATGAAATTCAATATAGTCCAGTCCAGTGTTGGGGGTAACGCATTACAAGTAACGCAAGTTACATAATAATATTACTTTTTCCAAGTAACTAGCAAAGTAACGCATTACTTTTTAATTTTAGAGTAATATAACTGAGTTACTTTTTCAAAAAAGTAACGCAAGTTACTTTGTTTTCTTAATTATTGACTGACAAGTTTCCTGACCCCATGTTGGGAGAAATCCGAAATACAGAGGCTTAATGTGCGCAGTGTGTGAATACAACTTCACTAGTTCGCACTTCCTCATTAATATAACTATATAGAATTTGCGTGTTTGGCCTGCTGTCCAGGGAGAGGGTCAGGAGCTCGGTAAACTCTGAGCCCAAGGTATTTTATTCCTTGGGCAGCGAGAGCTAGATGTCGCTCGTAGTCCGGCTGGATCCCCAAATGCCCCCTCCATGGAGGATGGTAGAGTGAATAAGGGTTTAGGGTTTGTTGTCTACGGATACAGAACAGACATCGAATTGTCGAGGAAATAATTAATATGCGTCTGAAATTTTTGGTAAGAGGTGATGGATCTCTGGAAACTAGGTGTCCCAACCAAGGCTCGGTCAGTTCTAGTTCTCCTCTGGCTGGATGCGGTCATCACCGCATCTCCAGTGAGCCTTCATTTAGGAGATTGATGAGAATTCGTGACTACGGGTGATACTGTCTCTAGAGGTGGTGAAAGGGGGCGGTTGAGGGATGAAAAAAATCAAGATGCCGGATAAACGGAAGTCAGCTCTGTTTAAAGGGAAGACTTTAACTCTGATAGGATGATCGGAAAATAAGCTGATGAGGAAACGAGCGTTAGCTGTGATTAGGCGATCGTACTTGCTCCTCCCGAAATGTGTTTATCTTTAAACATCATGTAGTTCTAGACTAAATGTGAATTTGCATTAATTAATTCATCTCACTCTCAAAAAACAGAATACGACACAAACCTGCAATAATTAAATGAAACACATGTATTTAATCTCATTTTATTTACCAATGTCTTTGCTGCTGACCTTTGATGATCCAGTTTAACCATACTTACAGTACAAGCAAAAATGACTGTGCTTTATTGTTTTTGTTTTTGTTTTATTATTGCTGAAGAGCATTGAACTTTCTCCTGTATTATACTTTTTCTTTAGCCTTAGGTTTATTTGTGACACTTTTTGGTGTAAAAAGGCTTTTACATTTGTTATAAATAGAACTAAAACACTCAAGTTCTGCCCATATTTTTGCCGCATTACTTTCCATAAAACGTTTACACTGAGTAACGTAATTAGTAACCTTTTTGAGGGAGTAACACAATATTGTAATGTAGTACTTTTAAAAGTAACTTTGCCCAACACTGGTCCAGTCAATGTTGTATTGGAGCCTACTGACTTTCATTTAAAAAAAAAAAAAAGGCTTTTATATTCTGAGCTAGAAAGACAATTATACTCAGAAGTTTGGACCAACATGAGTGCGAATAAATCAGCATTTGGGAACATGATACATAATCATTTTAATTAATTAGATGTAGATATGTAGCTGAGAATGATGTGAGTCAGGCTTAAAGTTGCATACTTCTAACCTACAGCTCCAAGGGAAATGAGGTACAAACATGAAATTTACACAAGTCGGACTTGAGCCTGTGTTACAGTTCGACGAGTCAGAGCACCAGCGCTAATTACGAAATCACAGCTCCAATGTATTTGATGTTTAAACGAGAACTTTGAAATGAATATGAGAGGCACTATGTTAAGCACATTTCACTACAAGCTAATCTTACTCCCACCACCTCTCATTCCACAAGGTTAAACGCTTGACTTTACATGCTTACGGATCAAATTTTCCATATTTTCACTTCTGTAAAAATGTACTCAAATCCGAATGAGTGCTTTCGAAAGTTTAAATTGACAAATATAAATGCCATGGCACATCCAGTGTGAGGAAGTTAATAGGAAAACGGCATAAAAATCTCGGGCCGAATCACCAGAGCATGCAGTGGTAATGATAAGGCCATTACCTAGGCTATGAAGGGATCCTGCCAATTCTGTCACCCAAAATTAGAGAAAAGCCAGTAACGTTGCCACATTTTTGTCGCTCTTGTTTGGAAAGGATTCAGGCTGTCAATAAGTATACATACTAACCATATAATAGTGTGGAAGTACTGCCAATTCGAATAAAACAACAGAGAGATCAACTGAATGAAAGGTGACCTTGCCATAATTGAGATTCATCACAGGCATGGCGGGCGGCGGAGGGGAGAAACGAAAGCGAATAAAATAAAAGACAGAGAGAGAGAGAGAGAGAATAACACAACACAAATATGCATTGCCAATTTTATAGGAGAACGGCCAACTGTTGTTCGATCGTGTGGCCTGAATGTCAATTCTGGGCTTAAAGCGCAAGTTCCCTTTTTGCATGTTTAGCTCCCTGTGTCTCTTCTTCTCTCTTATTTTTCCTCTTATTGTGCTGGGCTGCATGTATAGAGAGACAAATTATGCCTTACCTGCAGTAGAAAGAGCTTGCAGTCAGAGCTGTTCACTCTGTGGGAGAGATAACAGAGCTCAGCAATCCAGCAGTCAGACAGAAGATTTCACTTAATACGCCGACTTCAATCACATTATTTCCTTATTTAAAATTCGGAGGGAATCAACCTCCTATGCAGAGCTTCAAGGCAACAGACAGATGTAAGTAAGCTTGATGTCAGGGCATGAATAGGACTCAGTGGGACCTGGCTTACGCCGGGTGAGATTATGCTGCCTTTTCCGCGACATACAATGGGCAGGTTTGAGTTTTAGCTATATCCCACTGCTGGGCCAAATAAAGACCTCACTACTCATGGCTGTCCTCATTCAATCATGGTTTATTTCTTTGGATAGTTTGAAACTGTAGTTGATTGATATCATTATCAGTTCATGTGATTCACATTGACATAAGAGATGAGAAGTGTATGCATGTTTTCTTTCTTTGTAGTTAATAAATATACCATTAAAGCCAGTTTGTAGAAAAAGAATCTGTCTAAGGAATTAATTAATTAATTAACTTATTTAAAAATTACTTTTAAAATCCATTAAAGATAAACTAGGCAACATGAATGGTCAAAAAGTGGCAATTTGGTGAAATCAAATAAGAACAATTATTTCTGTTCTCTGGGTGACAGTAATTGCTTTTGTCAAATAGGGAAAAAAGTAATCAGCGAGAACTTAATTAAAGGTTATTCTTTAGACATGACTGTTAAAGACAAGACAATTAAAAGGCCCATTATTCCATAATGAGATACATGTGGAATAACTGCCTTACAGTAGTCTTCTGAGGACGGGATTGACTAAATGGAATGCAGCTGTATCAAAATTGTTACAAACTCTTCTTTAGATTTTAATGCAAATATGCTTTGTTGTAAATAACATACTTTATATATTTACTTGCGATATTGAGAATCTTCATTGGGAATTGCAAAGTGACCAAAGGGACCTTCTCTGTCCTATAATGAAATGTCTGACACCTTGTTACCCTGAGGATACAAGAAGCGGCCCATGTGGACATGATCGAGTGTCTCATAGTTTCCAAAAGGAAACACAGCATGGCCCAGATTACATCCCACCTGTCTCTCTCCTTCAAGCCCATCCATTCTCCCTTGCTATATCTCTCTGTTTCAACATCTTCCCTTGTCCCACTCTGCTTGGCTCTAATGGATGGATAGCTGCTTCAATTCCCAGGTGTGAGCATGAGATGTAATTTTCCTCAGGTGTTTCTAATTGCCTATCATTTAGTATTTATGGCACTGGATATTTATCACTTTCTTCTTTAGTAGCAGGCCTGAAAAAGATCTCACATGTCCACCACATCTTAGTTGCACGATGAAGATGTTGAGGGGGGGTCTTCTTTATTATTGAATCATTCTTTGTCAGTTCTGCTTGTGAGTCTATTACATAAAATAGAACGTGTGGTACCAAAAAATCTAATTACAATTCTGAAAAATGTGTGTTTTTAGACTTCAGAAAAGTCTTATGTTAATGCAGAAAGTCCACACCATATATCTTCTGCACTACTGTTTGGTACTTTTTGGCAGTTTAATAGACTGTGAAGGGCACTTTTTTCCCCCTGAGAACTCTGTAGTTCAACCTTATTCTCCCTTATTTCTGTTGCAATTATCAGCAAATCATTTATTAATAACACCAAACATGCATTTTTAATTTGTTAAATGAACGGCTGTCTAAAATGTTCTGCTCTCCCAAATGTGTTTCCTCATTATCGATTAAAGGAACTTTAAACCTTTCCCTTAATTCAATCGTTTACCCTAATTTAATTTGTTGTTGTGAGACTGTTCTAATTTATTCCGTCTAATTGCTGTCATCTGTTTGGAAACCCCTTTTTTTCTGAATGAGACTGGTGATACCTTCTGCACGGTGGATTGCTATTAACAAATAGATGGGCTAGGGAAGTCAATTCATTTATATCACTGGATTTATGTAACTGATTCTTTTTATAATCAAGCCTTCAAAATGAACAATACTGTACATTTCCCTGCTTCCACAAAGAATCATTCATCTAACTGTATTTGCCTTAAAGTAACGAACAAGCTGATCACAGCTGGTGCCCCTAAAGAATGAAGTTAATGAGCTGCTTCGTTTGTACTTTTTATGAGTCTGTTTTTCAAATTATTTTCTCTGCTTAATTACTTTTTGAAGTAAAGGGCTTCAGAGTTAAAAGGCAGACATCTGGAAACACTGTGCAGACTCACGGCCATGCTTGGACAAGGATTACCCTGAACCACACAAATACATCGCTCCCTGGACATGTGATGTAAAGATTTTCCAAAATGAATATACTGTTATCACTGTTCTTTGTCATCATTTACTCATTCTCATGTCATTTCAAACCTGACTTTCTTCGTCAGAAAATAAAGATATTTTGAAAAAAATATGTCGGTGTGCTTTTGTCCAAATGCTGAAAGCCATTTGGGTCTGATGTTGTTTGAACATCTCTGACTTGCAATGTATGGACAAAAGCTTATTAAAACAGTTTTTGGTCACCAGTGGATCCTTTACAGTGAATGGGTGCCATCAAAAGAATATCCAGTAGAAGTATTTTGGACTGTTTTCATTGTCTCTCTTGATTCGGACAAGACAATTTTTTTTTCGCTGGAGAAAACCAGATGATCCATTGATCAAGAAATCTCAGATCTGTTCCGGTGAAGAAACAAATGTTGGATGTTAACTTGCAGCATTTTTTTTATTTTTAAGTAAGGTACTCTGTTAACATGAAGCGGAAATCAAGCAGCGGGGAGGGCTAAAGTAGCATCTCAAACTGGAGCTGCAATTACATGCTTTGCTAAACCTGAAGTTTTGAAGTCTTGTGTCAACAACCAAGCTGCAATAATAACTCACTGTTCAGAGCTGGCAGTGATTACAGATGAGCATTTAAGTGAAAGTGTGAAAGTGCGAGAGGAGGAAACAATGGGAAAAGGGAGCTGTCCATTGCGCCGTGCTGCCGAAATGCATCCCTGCATGGGTTAAGGACGGGAATACACCCTGTCACTGCTGATAATAACCAGACACTGGAGCTCGCATACTGTTTCAAGAATGAATTACCCTGCATGTTGCCTCTTTTTGATAAATATATGTTCAAAAAACATATGAAGCACTTGAGCTTAAACAAATTAGAGCAGGGTTTTGTACGTGCTTCTCTCTCATTTTGCTTCTTAGAGCACTTTTATTAAAACGTGTTTAATTACATTCTTACTGTGAGGCGAGATCAGAGGAAGAATCCCCTGAGCCACCTCCTGTTGTCATCTAATACCCTTCAGCGCTTCCAGCACCTACTTCCCTAACTTTTCTCTCTATCTCTCGCCTGTAATAATCGTCTTTCCGGCATGTCGCAACAACAACGTGACAAATCCGTGACACTGAAAGCAGCCGATAACCAGCTTTATGTTATCGCCTTGCTTCTGTCCAGCAGTGCTCCTCTATATCAAACAGCTATGCATTTGATCTTGTTGAATCCAAATTTGTATGCAATTTTTAAACTGAACGAGCCTTGTATAACTGCATAATAATGACACACTAAGGTTACCATGTTCTCAGTGAACAAAGTAAAACCATCTCATGTTGGATGTTGGTTGACGTGAATGGAAGTCCCTGTAGGTCAGCGTACTGATTAGTCATCAAGGAGAGAGGCAGAATATCCCCCGCAGATGATTCGGTCGTAATATCCAGCGGAATAGCTGCTCTATTTCTCATTGCCAAGGTGCCATTATTGCCAGATGCTACCTTCCCCGTCATCCGGTTTACAAACAAATACCTGGAAACACAGGCCTGGGAAAAACAGGAGGGGAAGAAATCACGCTCATCTGGGCCACACTAGAGACAGATGGCCAGTATTTAGAGACTTGTGAATCTGTCTGCCCTGAACGAGCTCTGCTCGGAACAACGCATGCAGTTAATAACAATGCCACACTGCTTTACAGGCTTGATCGGAACAGTGCAGTGTATTTGTTGGGATTTATGTAGAAATGTGATGAGCTGATCTTTAAAGGGTTTGTTCTTAGAAACTCAGTTAAAACATCAGTAAAACAGTCCATGTGACATCAGTGGATCAACTTCTGTTTTGCAATACTTTTTAACTGTGTATACAGCTTCAGATTACGCACATGTGCATGCTTTTACCTGAACAAGGCTGATGGTGAAAGACGTTAGTCACGGGAGCAGAATGGTAGAGTTAAATTATGTTATGTAAGTTGATCCACAGTTTTACTAATGTTTTTATTATTTTCCTCGATCTGGGATCATTTCAGTTGTGTTGCTGTCTATGGAGGATAAGATGGCTCTCTGATATCAAAAAATATATTTTCATTTGTGTTCTGAAGATGAACAAAGGTCTTACGGGTTTGAAACGACAAGAGGGAAAGTAATTAATGACACATTTTTTGGGTGAACTAACCCTTTAAATACTAAAAAGTAAAAAAACAAACAAACAAACAAACAAACAAAAACATACACACATATATATATATATATACAGGTCCTTCTCAAAAAAATTAGCATATTGTGATAAAGTTCATTATTTTCTGTAATGTACTGATAAACATTAGACTTTCATGTATTTTAGATTCATTACACACAACTGAA
>JAUMHQ010000059.1:15822448-15832570 GCA_032361165.1 Enteromius paludinosus
AAATGTCAGAAACCTAAAATATGCATTATGTGGTTAGGAACACTGTATAGTTGTGATAATATGACAAGCACAGCGCATGTCTCTATCTGTCTCAGCGCCAACAAACGCGCGAAAGCTCAGTTTGAATTTGGCAGTTATGCGACGTCACCGAGCATTCTAAATCCCATATGTGGGACTGTACTCCCAGGGGCATGGAACGAAAAATCCCATGTGTGGGACCATACCGCTCAAAAGGGTAACTTGGCAACAAAGTCTGGACACATGTGTTGAAATTGCATCATACGGTAAATTCTAAGAGAGTTAAAGCCAGCATCTAGGTACCAGACAGAACTGTAATTCACCATCTATTCCTGTAATAGGCTTTTCATTTTTTCCATGTACTCCAAACAAACCATGCCGCAATAAACTCTTCATCATCTGCGCACCGCCGTGCCCTGCCGTATCTGCCCGCCAACAATGAGCAGTTGTGACAAATTCCACGATTCAGTCAAGCTTTAAGAAAAATAACAAAGCCACTTTAAACTCTATTAGGTCTATTGTCTTCACCTACTGAAGCAAACAAAAGCTCCCAGTGTCTCAATGACCTCCTTCATCTTGCCAAATTAGAGCATCACACCAAAATGTGAAACTAATCCCAAATTCATAAGATTAAAGAAGTTTGCCTGTAATGCAGGCAAAGAATAATCTAGTCCGACATTTCATCTTATTTTTTTTTGTGTATGGAGATATGCAGATGAGTCCATTTGCATAATCTTTCCAGAAAATGAAAAACAGATAATCAAATACCATCACATCCTATTTATATTCAATTAGCCGTTATTTATGCAAAGTCATGCCGTCAAAGGAATTCATAATTGCTGAAGAATAACGAGTGGACTGTTGTAAGGACTTTCCAATGAGGGGGATCAAGAAGGTGTCTCGGATCTCATACAGACAGAAGATCCTTGTTTTCTGCCCTTAAATCTCTCATTATCCATGAATTATAGAAAGGCTCTCAGAAACAACCAGGCTCATCCTATGACACAAGCAGCTACAGAACCCAATGAAAGCCACTACCAGAAAATGAATCGATCTTATTTTGGCGTCATATTTCCCCAGGAATTGACCTTTTTGATTAGTTTAATGCTAAGTATCATATGTTGCCAGAGGCTGATCATTTATATGGCTTCCATATTTCTTCCTTATCTCAGTTACATCAGCCTCTTGTGTAAGGTAAATCTGCTTTGGGGAGACTCTAGACTACAAAATGTCTTGATAGTGTGGGTAAATCTGACAGTTTCTTTGCGAATCTACCCTCCTTATCTCTTGACAGTGTCATCGAGGCTGACCTCTTCGTGCATCTGCAGTTGGTGCGCTCTTGGTAATTCCCCATAATGAGCTTCGGGGCTCAGACAGTAGTGACCTGGTCCAGATGTAGCTCTGACCAGGCCTGGGCAGCCCAGCAGCCTGGTCTGGAGGGTGCATACTAATGTACATCTGTTACAATGCTTCCCCTCTGGAGAGGTTTCATTTAGCATAGTCTGACCATCAAAGGCGTTTTCTTTTCTGTCTAAAAGCGATGCTACTTCAAAACTAAAATGAAACTCTTGTCTAAGAACGGAGGAATTTATCTGGACTACCGTAAACATTTCAGTAAATAAAATCGGTTGACTTCCATGACATAGCAGGGATGCCATAGCGATAACGCTTTTTTTGTTGAACATGAATATTTTCAAATGCCTCTGTTGAGGCGATATTCAATATTCCTGCATCTACAGTATGATTTACTTTGCTCATTGTTCTTGGCACAGCATTATATCTAGGTTAATTAGGGTTTTGAAGTTAGCTGTAAGCCACTGATGAGGTTTGAATACATCCTGAGACCTTTAAGGCCCAAACCTGTGGGATGGTAGCTTAGGGAAACACTGTACTATAAATGTGGGAAGTAATTCCATTCCTTTTCTCACTCGGCTTTCCGTCAGTTTCTTTTCAAAATCCTCTTAAGAAAGGTTTTTTTTCCAAAATAACATCAACTTCAAACAAACATTTCACTTTTAATCACTGTGTTTTTCCTTTACACAATGCACTCTGGCATCGTGGGCCCTTGAAGCTGTTCTTTTTTTGAGTGTCAGTTGGGAATCGCTCCCTAGTGGCCTGTGAGCTTACACCAAAGCTCCTTTTTCAAACTGAGCTTTGAAAAAGAGGAAAAAGAATCCTCTCAAAGGAAAATTGGCTAGAATGAGAATTGTGAAACTGCTCACTTTGACACACACCTGACCAGAATGTAAACTTGGATGATGAAGCATATATATTTGTGTGCGTGTGTGGGGTGGGCTAACTAACATTTATTTATAGGATTTTTTTTCAAAATCCTGTTTTCTATTGCTCCAGCTAATGTAAACACACATAAGCGTATTGTAAGTCTTAGCACTATTTTACTGGCAAATTTTCTTACTATGAATTTTTATCAAATGGTTGAATATATTTCGCTGAGCAGTATTTGTAATGTGCCTCCCATTCAACAGATGTTGCCGACCCAGTATCAATAGTGCATGCAGTACAGGTTCACCAAGGTGATCAAGTGCAAGCAATAGTAATATGAATTATATTAAATATGATTCTTTTTTAACAAATGCATCATGGGACTTGAAACGAGTTTTTTTCTTTTTCTCATACAATGTGACTTGATAGTTAGTTTTTGGGGTTTTGATTAAACCAGGGCTAGAGGTGGTGAACATTATTTTAAAATCCAAATGTCAGCGTGTGTGATATTATAATTGTGCTGCTTCCTGATCCATGTGTAACTGACCTTGGGTGGTCTCCATGAGATTATGAGTTTTCACCAATCTAACTGTTTCACCAAAAAAAAAGAAAAAAAAAGAAAAAAGGATGGTAGGATCATTAATATTAAAAAAGAAACTAGAAGACCTGATTTCAAACATGACTCAGTGAAAAGAGTTAAACATCAACTGGTTGATATTTCACCCCCAGGAGTAGAGTGGTGTGCAATTACTCACGTTTACATCTGTGCTGTCACATGAAAGCAATAAAGTAGTTAATTGCTATGTTGATGAGCTGCATAGTCAAAATTCATGCATAAATTGCAAGATTAAATCCTGTTCCATTAATGCAAAGGTGTGTACATTAAAACCAGAAAAAGTTAGTTATAACAGTAGACTATCATAAACTATGGCTTCTCGTATCATAGTGATATCGTTTCATAAGCTGTTGTTGCTACTTTGTTAAATGAGTAGCAACACTTGCTTACAGGTTGTTAAATCTTCTTTTTCTCTAATATATTTCTCTTCTTTTCTTTTTTTTTTTTTCAAAGAAGCTTGCACACAACCTGTGGTGAGTGGAATGGGCTGCACAAGCTGTAAATTCAGACAAAAATTATTTGGAATCATGGTAAAGATAAACCTCAGCCACACATTAGGGCAAGTTGCTAATGATTTAATACACAACCATGAAAATGTTTCACTTAAAGCATTTTGCAGCATACGTTTAATACATTTTCTTGGTGGAATGTGAAATCTAGTACAGTTTTAAAATAGATTTTTTGAGTACTTACCTTATTACGCTAAAAGATAGTTCCTTCGAAACCAAAAAAGGAGAAAAAGATGTGATTCGGATTCACAAATGCTTATACGCATGATCCATGTATTATATCCATTTATTATATGTAGATTTTCATTTTTAAGACGTCATAATTTAGTCATGTTGGAATGTGCAAATAAAAATGTCTTTGGAGTAAATAGAACAATGATGGCTGCACGGTCTAAGGATAATGATGGATATTTAACCATGCAAAGACAACTTATAAGGATTATGCAAAAACAGATTAACATTTTGAAATGTAGAAGCCTCTTTCTCTCTCTCTCATTCTTTCTTTCTTGCTCACTCTTTCTCTTTCCAGTTCTTGGTATGTCCACGCCTGGAAATTCAATTAACAATAGAAATGTTTTGAGAGATGGATTAAAAAAAGTATTGCCGTGAGCAAGCTGGGATAAACTCTTAACCTCAGAGACAGTTTAAATGGTGACCTAACACAAAGGTTGAAATTATGATTTATGGATTGGGAGATATTATTCTTTGTTCTTCTCACAGTGGTGGGGGCCGATAACGGGAACGTACAATAGCGAGATTAGCCCAGCGATTGGAGTCATTCCTTAGACGCGCACTTGTGAAATCTCTCTGTGTCTGTGATGCAGCTCTCTGTTGTAACAACAGGGCCTTGATAATGCCATTGCTCACGGTTCATGACCAGAAAAAGATAAGAGAAATGAGTTTCTGTAAGCCTGCTACAGGCTTAACCTCTGACACTTATTTCATATCAGGCCTTACAAAACCTTTCCCTCCAGTCTGGCCTGGATCTCCAAACGCCACCCAAACACAATCTGCCACAGGTATTTAAATGTTTCATGCCTGCGCCATGCCACAGTTTGCAAGTTATCAAACATCTCCTTGACCTTAAAAAGGAAAACGTACCGGGATAAGCAAACCGGCTACCAGCAATAAAAAAAAAAAAAAATTCATCCCTCTTAGTGGAAGCTTTTTCAGGGCCTTTTCTCTTAAATGGATTAGGTCTAGCGGCTCAGGGCATTGTCTTTCCCTTGCATCTCACTAAAATTGTTTGTGGTAAAACCAGTGTAGTTTATCTCGCCTCCCTTTTTTCCACCGATCCATCCTTTTGTCATTTCTCCTTAAGGACATGTTGTCAGGGATGTAATGGTGTAGAAAATCATTGATATTAGAGAAGCATCTCCTGGAAATCCTTGACTCTGATGAAGCTAGATCCCATAGCAGATTTCAAACGCCTTAGAAAGTTAATGGATAAATGCATTATTCAGATAAGTTGGGGGGAAAACATAACTCGATTAAAGTAATTTCCAAACCATAAATTGTTTATCAAACTGTGTATGTTTTCTTTTGGTGCTCCCACCCCCCCCCCCCCCCTTTTCTCCACTTGGGCACTCTAATGGCTAACCATAGTTGACATCTGATTAGCAAACAACAGCATGCAGGCTCAATTTTTTTCCACCAAACATCATTTCAGGCACATAATTTTCAAAGTAAGCTAGTTGGCGTTATATTGAGTAAATATGACCACCCAAATTGAATCTGACAAAGCAACATTATAATCCATCACAGCTTATTAGAAATTTCAAATTTTGGAATTAAGGACTAATAAGCAGACAATGAAGCTTTCAAGGAGATGGATGAGGCCTCTGAATAAACAGGAAATGGCTGTAATAAAAACACAGACTGTCAATGTTCCCTTCAGCACTGGGGCATTGAGTACAAAACACTGTTCCATACATCAGTCCTTTTTTAACTATTATAAAATAAAAGTTGTCATCGAGTCATCATCATCAAATAAAAAAAGAAGAATTTTCTGTGGTGGTAATTTAACCTGTGCTTACAAAGATTGTAATAGGCTAATATTTTCATGCTGAATTATCTTGTCATGACTTATGAGTGTTGATGGTCTATAGATTATATTATCTCTGAAAGGAATGGCGTGTAGCAAAACCTAAAACATTCACAGCTGAAACTGAAATAGAAATGAATTGGACACCCAAAAATGAAAACTGTCATCCCATATTAATTTATTGTTTCTTTACTGTAAATGACCAGATACTTAAGCTATCATGTTAAGTCATATTTGTCATGTCTGAGTTACATAATGCATGCTTTGTCATTTAGGGTATATATAGAGAATATCATATAGCTGAAGACAGAAGAGTTGATATTATTCTATTTTCTATTTTATGCTCTGCTACACAGTCGCTGTTTTGTAGATTACTATATTGTAAATGGAGCCATATAAAATAAATAATTTTTACAATATATTGTGACGGCTTGCATGATATGAAATAAAAACTGAAGGTCATTGCAATCATTTGTGTTTTCTGAAAACCTGAGATTTTCCATACTATCAGTCGTCCGATATTGCATTACAATACAAGTGCAATTACTGATTGAATCAATACACTCAAATCATTTTTTTCACCACCAGTTCAAATCCTTGACAGATTCTCATTATTAATGCTTTAAAGAGTTATGATTGCAGACACAGTTTCTCCTGTTCAATCTACTGTACCTCTATGTCCACTGATCAAATATGGCTATTTTTAAAGCTCTCCTTGTTATTAATTAACTCAGAGCCATGTTGTTTGAGATTTCCCCAGGTTGCAATAGCTCTCGCTTTCACAGCACGTATGGGTAGTAACAGTGGAGAAGAGAAATGACTCACAAAGGCTTGCTGCGGAGGTCCCTTGGACAACATTACATGTCTGTAAGAAGCATTTGTCAGAAGCCAGCCTATTTCTTCACACCAGCCACAGTCATTGGCTGTGTGTGTTCCAAAAAGTGATCAATGTAGTTTACATATACCAGCAAGAAGAATTTCATGGACTGCACACAGTCTCTTGATCCCTCTATTACATATCTAGAGACCACAGACAAGAAAAGAAGCTCATTTAGCATTTCAGATTAATGAAATTGCACCAACTCAAATTAGCACATTTGATACTGAGCCAAGAACATTATCATTGTCTGACATTCTTTGAAAGTGTTACATTCATATTTCAGTCTCTGTCTATGAGGCCTTTCTTTGTAAGAACATAAGAATCTCATTACAGATTCTGTAGTGCATATTTCCCATGTCTGTAAGATTTACTACAAATAGATTTTTGGTGACAGATCAGGCTCCACTCGGATGGATGGATCAGATGTATTTATCTTATGTTATGGGCTGATGGCGGTGATAATGAGAGATGTTGGGCTGACCGCTAAGCTGGGATGTAGAGCATTATTTATCCTATTGATCCAGTAGAAAAGATAACACCTCAAATCCTCTACTGCTTGATTAAATAAATGATTAAAGTAGGGGCTCTGAGGACAAAGAATGGCAAACTGTGTTTTTTAAAAAGAGAACAATAACACAACACAACTAGTATCAATGTTCATCAAGCCATTGATTCATCAATGATCAAACGTTTTAATTCTGAACCAAGATTTTGGCAGAAAATTGAGATAAAGAGCCAAGTCTGATAAATTCATCTCATCCTCACGCATCTGTTTTAAGATGACAGCCACATAATTTATCTGGATGGCCATTTTCATTTACTGAAATTGCTGGTGTTGCTGTTTTTTTTTTTTTATTACTATGTGAAGTCGTAAATAAGTTTTTGTTTGGGACCATCTTGGTTGTTCAGGGAATTCTTGTTTATAAGGGAACCTGACAATTTATTCTAGACAGCTGCACCTCTGACAGGCTATCATTAGCTCCAAATTCTTGGGAGATGTTTTGTTCCCTAAAGACTGAGACAGATTGCAGAAAATCTAGAAATTACACGATATAATTAAGGTTTATATTTCATAAAGAAAAGCGTCGCTGTGTCAAGCTTTTTCAACTCTCCTGTTGATGCCCATCATAGTCACTGTATACTTCTTTGATATGTGCATTTAACTAATTACAGCATTTTTTAGTTTATCATCTGGTTTACTCAATTTCAGATGTGTGGCAGTCTTGAAATATGAATCATCAAACAAACAAAAAAAAATAAAATACAAGTTATGAGCAGTAATTTATGTATATAGTAAATTGCTGGTATATTAAAACCATCCCACTCTCTCAGAAAAAAAACAATCTTTTCATCGAAACTGCATTAGACAAAACTGCTCTTACAGCAGGCTTGACTAGATGCTTAGTAACCCTCTGAGTGTTGCATTTGACTACCTTTTAAGCTGACTTTTCTAGTGTTTGTCATTTTTGAGATCTTAATGGATTCTGCAGATGTGTAGGTCTTAATGACAAGACTCATAATGTGCTAATTATCATTCATTGATATCCAAGTCCAATTACATTCTAGAAGAACTTTTCCCACTTGATTCTCACAGTCATTTAAGCAAAAACTTACTTAAATCATTGGGGCAGGTGGTAGACCTGACAGTCTTTGAACAAAAGGAAGCTCAATAACAAAAGAGGCAGTGAGAGAAGAGAATCTGCCATGATTATCACAGAAGATGGCTTTGTAGTTTTCTAACTATGTCAGAGGCAGAAGGTACTGTACGTCAATGCATTATAAAGGTAGACATTCTGGAAGGGGGAAAGAGGAAAAAGAAAGAAAGAAAGTTTTATTTGTCTTTTCAGGTTTACAGACCCACCTCTTATGTTTCCCATGTTTATTTTCAGTTGTTTCTTAGACCTCTTTGGTGCTGTACTTCTTGTGAGCAAATATATAGTTGTTGTGGGGTGATTATACTATACAGTTTACCATAATGCCTTTTAAAGCTACATGAGATCAAATGTATTTTTTCTGTTTGGTAAAAAAAAAACTGAATATGAAGACAGAAAGACTTTATAAAGGGGGATAAGAGAACTGAGAACTTGAAGACCTGAGCAAGTTTTTCCCTCTTACCTTTAAATTAAATTCGAAAGAACCTCTCACAAGACTCCTGGTCTGGGGAGTACATTCGGGTGAAAAAGAGACCATTAGCACTGGGACTGTTTAGCGGATGAGAACATGTAAGAAAGTAATGGAGAATATCCCCTCAAATCTTTTTGCTGAAGACCTCTGGGACACTGCAGAGCACTTTTAAAATACCTTTAACCAGATGGCAAGAGATTTATTAACCTCATTGTTTGAAAGAATATCTTTGGTATTTAAAACCTGGAATTTTCAAGTCAAGCAACCGTAGTAAATTGTTAGCACAGACCAAGGTTTAGCCTATTTCCTTTTTCTTACAGGAATATGTATCTTTCTTTTTTTTTTGCATTGTGATATTTTATTATATCCTTATTTTGAGTGTTGTGGAAGCATTTTAGCATATGTTAAACACCTCTGGCAAGACAGTCTCAGTAATTGAGAATGACATGTACAATCATCTCATGTTCCCTGTCAATCTCCAGCAGTGATTTATTCACAGGGCCTCAAAAAGACTGATCTACTTATTTTGCATCAGTGAAATCACACTGTCTTGGAAATGACAGAGTGAGAGAACAAGAGAGAGAGGGAAAATAAGTGAGAGCGCATAAGCGAAGGTGAGAGGAAAATGAGAAATGCTGTTAACATATACTAATTAGCAGAGGTGTAAAGTGCTCGAGTAACAGTATTTCATCATGAGGGGAGACTAGGGCTAGTTGTCACACTTTTAACTCTCTAATAAATATTTCTTCTAAATATATAGACTTTGATCTATTGGTTTAAGGTCAGTGTCTTACATGGGCTAAATTTTCAGTTTTCATGATAAAATCTGCCATGACGATCTGAAACAAATTTTAACACCTGTGACAAAGTACACTCAAAATCAGCTGATGCAGAGTTTTCTTTACTACTGTACCCAATTTCTTTGACTTTTTCAGTCATTTTGACACTGTATCACATATCCATACTTTAATTTAAGTACAGTGTAATATGTCTTTACTTTTTTTAACTCCTCTGCTCATTAGGCCTGGTGGCCATGCCAGAAATGTTTATTTAAAACCAAGCTGACCCTCTGAGCCATCTAAATGAGGTTCATCCTTTTGTTCAGAGATTGAGACTTGATTATGTGAGCTGTGTTACCGGGTGGCAGCAGGTTCATTTTTATGAAGGCAACACATTGTGTGACTCTTGAATGCCTTTTGTCACATGCCATTAGTCACTTTGAAAGACACCCAGGTAATGGAGTGCTCCCAATTTTTTTCTTTCCTTTTTTTCCGTTGCTACCCAGCTCAAGAGAATTTATCTGTGATTGATGGTGGATCACTCCAAACTGCTTGACAGAACTTTCCATTTAGGCTAAGGAAATTGCTCTTTTCCTTTCTCATGCTCCATCTTGAACTGAATGCTTGGACTGTTCAGAGTCCAGCAATACAATGATGATTGATATTGTTTTACATTAGAAGCCAATTACCAGTTTTTTTCTGACCCTAATGAAATGTCTTACTGAGAAGAATACAATGTAAGCAAACTACCTTGTGTAGTAGCAGTTTGTACATGTACATATGGCATAGATGTGAGGTAAAGATCAATTAATAACGTTATCGAACAGACAAGGAACATTATAAATTAGTAGAAGAGTTCGTTAGTGCTGTGTGTTGTTTCAGGGTTGGCATCATCTGAAGTCCTCTGTGGGGTTGGTATCATCTCTTCT
>JAUMHQ010000059.1:15832670-15846429 GCA_032361165.1 Enteromius paludinosus
GCAGGAAAAGTTGAGATGTGTTATTCGAATGCTTGGCTAAAAAGATGTGTCTTTAATCTAGATTTAAACAGAGAGAGCGTGTCTGAACCCCGAATGTTATCAGGAAGGCTGTTCCAGAGTTTGGGAGCCAAATATGAAAAAGCTCTACCTCCTTTTGTGGACGTTGCTATCCTTGGTACTACCAAATAAAACAAATAAAATTGGAATATGAAGAATTAAATCAGAATCATCATTGCAGAGTCAGTCTGCTAATTCAATTAACGAGACATATAACATATTAAAATCCAGATTATATTGTAAACACTATTAATAAGCACAGTAACAAGATCGGAAGTTTGAAGAAGTTTGATGCGGTGCAGTCTAAGACTTGGAGACACGGCAGACCAAACTTAACTTACATAAACTCTCACAGAAGGAAAAGAAAGTAAAGAAAAAAGTAACGAGACTAGATTAAGAGCACATGGAACGGCTCTTAAAGGTGGCAAAGAGCAAAAACCGGACTACAAAAGCTGAGGCTAAGAGCATGATTTGAATATTGTCTTTAGCTTTTAAAATCATCTTTGGACACATCCCAAAATAGTGTTTTAACCAATACATATCATTCTAGCTCAGGGTGTGGTGATATTTCTCCTCCCCAAATCATAATTCCAAATGTTATCTTATCAGTCACATAGTCCAAATTTTCCTGCTCTTGCAGAATAGGATTTTGGACAGGATTTCTATAACATGAATATGATACATTTGACTAAGAATTGGTGGGAAGAAAAATTACAAACTTTAAAACATTAAAGCAAAATCATACTAAGCACGGATAATAACTATAAGCCATTCAACAGTTATTCAAAATACAAATACAATGAGTGATTAACTCATGATAGTTCAAAGTGTGGGTTACATATAATATGCAGTTATGCATTTTAGTGATTTAAGTCCAATTTAGTGTATTGTAAGCCTGGATAGGCATGAAAAAGGCAGTTTTGTGCCAGTTCTGTGAATGTGAGGGCAGTTTTTGTGAAGCCCAGAGTATAAAGGTCTCATCAGGAATTTTAGTCTGAGCTGGGGGATGGGGATCCATCCAACAAAATCTTTAATTGTTTTACCCATGTAATAATATGATAATGATGTCCTGTGTCTTTGACCATTATCTTTTTGCCCAATATTGACAATCTCCTTCCTGAGTTGGGATTCTCAATGTGTTCTTTTGTGTTAATGTTGCAAGCTGTCCTGTGACAATGTCTGTTGGATCTGCTTGCATCAGGCAGACAACAAGGTATCATGGGACAATTTATGACTTCATGTTGTCTTGAGGCCTTTTTGTGGAATTTGACTTCTCAGGTTTCAATGTTCCGATTAAATCTTAAGTGTCTGATTCACTCTGATTCACAATATGCTTTTATTTTAATAATGGCAGCACTTTACAGTGCCACGGTTCGATAACATGCCATCATTTATTTATTTGTCAAAAAGTCAGATGCTGTAAACTTTTAATTCGTAAATATTTAGTGGTAAACCGTCTTGGCTCACATAGAATTTAGACTGAATTGTTCCAGTAAATTACTATATATATATATATATATATATATATATATATATTATACAATACTGCATACATTATTTGCAAATACAAAACTTTTTGTATTTTGTATAAGTATAACGTTTTCCCCCGCTAAACCATTATTGATCAGTAAAGCTGTTGCAGAACACATCCAGCCGGTCTAATGCCATTGTTCTGACTGACTGTTTCCCATTGACTTCTGGGAGGATCCAAGCAGGCCTCTGTAGATGCATCATAGAAAAGAGCCGGGTTATATATGAGCTATATTTCCACCAGTCAAAAGAATCATTTTCGTACAACCCGTTTGGGATCCCCAGCCTACTGCTAACTTTTTCTCAGAGCTTCCCTGAGGCTTTGTGTGCAAACGGAGAAAAACAGCACCATGATCAGCACCATGTAGGAATAGAAAAAGACAGGCGAAAAGAAAAAGACAGCAACCGCTGAAATAGGAAAGCATAATCCCTGGAAAATATCATGAAGTTAAAATCAAATTTCTTCGACAACTTATCCATCTTATCCACTTATCCATATAGGTATCCATCCTATATGAATTCATGGTATTTAATTACTTCTTCATTCAACCAAATCACTGTATGTCAAGCAGAAGTTTATTCAGAAGTGTCTTTTTAATTATGTAATATGTTCTGCTTTTAAGTGGCAGCTCGCATGATTAAAAAGTATGACTGCCGCCATGAATTGAGGGCGCAAAGTATAATAAATTACTGGCGTATGCTTGAAATTTGAAAGAATAAATGTTGGAAAGTTGAAAGAAAAAAAATACATACAAGAACAAAAGAATTAAATGCCATTCACTGCCTTTTATATATATAGGCTGCAAGTGTATTCTTTTATGCACGGTATGTCTAAAGCCTTAAAGCATGTCCCTTTCTTCAGAGTGACTGGGTGGTTTCAGCTAATCAGCATTGCACCCCTTCGAGGGGTAGACATGAAGACATACCAAATGACTGACCTTTGCTTTGAAGCATGTAAAGTACTTACCAGGAATATCCAATGGGTAGTGACACTTGCCTGCAGCCACCTTGAGGCATTTTGGAACATGTATCATTCCAAAAGCTCCGAATTCCTCTGGAGACCAGTGGGAGCTGTGACACGGGAAACAAATAGACCAAAGAGACAACGTCCTTGAGGGCCTGTGCACTTTTAACTATTTCATTACACTTGCAGTATGTTTCTTTGTCCTCTGCCTTTTGATCCCAAACACATTGGTTCAGTGGTTGCACAAAATATTGCAGTGTGCTTAGGTACAGGTAATTTACTTTCACAAAACAGCCAGAGGCCAATTTTGAGCTGAGATATTGTGATCAATCTTGGTTTTCATTAAATTAAGTTGCACCAAATTGGCTACTAGGAGACAATAAGGGCAAACAAAAATATAGGTGTGTTTAATTTGACACAAAGAGCAAACAATAGCTCAGAGCATTGTATAAACAACGATTATTTTCCATAGAAGGGCATAGAGGGACACTAATTAAGGGCTATTAATCATTTACCACCCAATGGATCAACCAGGGCATTGGTTGCTGCTGGGTAGAAACACTTAACCCCCTTAAACAGAATTTTAATCGCTTCGAAATATATATCCTTGAATATCCCTTGGATTGCAAATCTTGGGTCGAGTTGATCCAGAGTGTTGCTGCTTTAAGCTCAGCTCATCTCGTTGCATCAAGCCCTCTTCTTACCGCTCGTATTATGCAAGTGTTCAATCCCTTATTAGCATCATGCAGTGATAACCTCCATTGTCATGGTTCAAAAGCTATTCCTGCAATTCAGCTGTTTCCCATAATCACTCCCCACTAGAGCTAATGCAGAACAAGCATCGAGCCTGATAATTATCTTATTCACCCTCCACATCTTCGGTGCCCTGAAAATGAAATGTCCTCTTGAAAAGACTTGCATCACATTTATTGGAACCCATTTGTCCCGCAATATTACAGGTGAAAGAAATAAATGTGATAATTGTGAGCACGTCTTTGCAAATGCATTATCTGTGCCATTTTTTTTAACCCATATATTTTAAGTGGGGTGATGTTCTTGTCAGAAGCTCAAATTAGGCGAGCACATTATCTGGGATCACTGACTTGGGGCTTTTGGGGCAAATAACAAACAGAGTCATTGGGCTCCGGAGGAGAGACATGCTGTTTTCATTCCAGCTTGTTACAGTTTAATGGTCTGTTTGGGACATTTATCTCCATGCTTTTTTTTTGCTGTGTTTTTATGCATGGCTTATCAGAAGCATACTAGAGTGTGTCTTTTTTCTTTTCTTTTTTTTTTTAATGAACATTGTACAAAAAATCCATATCTATCTGTTTGCTAAAAAGTATTGCATCTTGTTTTCCCTAAGTCAGTAGGTAAGTTTCCTTAAAGTCAGCTCTAACTGCAGTTCATCTCTTCTTCTTTATCCTCTTAGCATCTTTTTTCCAACAGACAAACACTAAATCGAGAGCATGATTTATGATTGTGTAAATACGGAAAAGCATCTTGCAGAATATAATGATAGTAGAAATACACTTTGTGTAAACAAAAAGGAAGTATTTATAGAAAGAAAATGTAAAAATGAACAAGACCTCAAACTGGCACAACTAAAAGACATTGCATGACTTTGTGAACACGACTTAAATGGAAACATGACTTGAATTGGCTTGAATAGACTTGACAAACTCACTAAAATCAATTGGCAACGTATATTTAAATCCACTGTACGATGGACAAAATCAAAATGCAAACTCAAAAGATCATTCCAAACCATTACAGATGGCATGATGCAAAGTTAAAGCACTGATAGCCTTCTACTTATTGGAAGAGTTGTCAGTTCATGTGCTGAATATTCACTGAAAGTGGGACTATAAACATGGGAAAAACACACAGCATAGTGTTGGAGGTATATATATATATATTTATTAATACCTTGCCCTACTCCTTATTTGTGAAATATTTCATAGCATTTCCAAGTCATGACTGCTGATAGGGCTGCTGTTTTAAATGCAAACTTTCAAGTTCCAAACAGAATTTGTTTCAAGTAAAGGAGGAAAGACAGGCATTACAACAACCTTCAGCTAGAACAAGGATTTATTACCTCCAGTATCATTTGCATAATCATATGCATTGCATGCAGAGTAAGTACACACTACTTGCACAGATGATCAGACCTTATCTCAAAACCATCCGATAAAGATAAGGAAAGGGAAAAAATGTAGATGATAAGTCATGTCACCGCTTGCTGCACAAATCAAATTATTTAGGACCTAACAGTCTTAAAGCTATTACAAGTTGAGTTCACAAACTCATGTAATCATATTTTGTTGTTAGTATTAGCTAAGGATTTAGATCGCTTTCTGATCTAATCTGTTGATAGATGTTTGATAAACAGAACAATGTCTTAAATAACCCTTTCATTATAGCATCCATATTATGCATTGATGAAATTGAAATGCAATGTAAATAATATTCTCACAAAATAACCACCATTATTACACTGCTTTGTAAAATATTTGATTGTAAAGTCAATCGTGGCATTCAGCGGTCCGATTTTTCATTATATTTGTTGTTCTCCATGGCAACACTAAATATCTGCCTAGGGAAACTCCTACTTACAAATTGGGCATTTGTTTTGACATTCAAGTTGGAAAAACAGTATGGATATACAAACAATATATATTTTGAAGTTATTTTGCATTTATTTTGAGGGAAGGGAGGCAAACGGAAAGTTTATAAACCACTGTTGGTCTATGTTGTGTTTTTTTTTTACATTGCACTGGACTTTTTATTTCACATTTTCAATAAATGCTATCTTATAACAAGTAAGATTTTTTGCTTTTTAGAATGTAAATAGCAACATACTCTGCACTGCGCTGGAGTCCTGATTATGTTTATTTTTGCAATAATTACCAGATCCCTTAAATTAATGCATTGAATTGTGTGTGTGTGTTTAACCTTACTACTGCAGGAAAAGAAAGCTTGAAAGGGAGAGTGTATTGAACGCTGGAGGCCAGGAGGGGTGTGGGGATGGAGGACACCAGGCAGGGGACCGATGTTGGTTCGTTCCGGGTGAGATGACTTCACAAAGGCAACCTGGCCTTTTATTTTTCTGGAATTCTGAAGATCCAATTGAAAATGCACTGCTGTGTCTGTTTTCCTTCTGACTGTTGTGGCCTGCAGAGAGCCGAGTGGAATGAAGGAGAGAGAGAGAAACAGAGGAAAAGAAGGAAGAGGTGTGTTTTGGGTCTGAGCGGTGAAGGGAGGCAAGGTAGAGGTGAGTGTGGAGCACTGGGGGTGTGAAGGAATGAAAGCAATGGGGGCATATGACCCCAACAGTTGCTCCATTTGTGCTCACTGTTTGAAGTGGTCATTTTTTAAAAATGGCAGATATTATGTGCCTTACGTATGTGCAGCCGGTCTCTCCCCCTTCACAAAAGCAGTGGTCTGTCGCATGTGCATGTGCTCCCCCGATGGCAACGGGTAAATGTTTTGTTCTGACTTTTGCCTTCAGAGCGTTAAAACGACAGAAGGTGACAAATGTCTGTGTTAAATGATAAGAAAGTCAGTGAGCTTGAGGCTGTGTATCTATTTAGCTATTTATCTTGTGCCATGACACTAGACAAACTGCTGATGCGCCAGCATACATATGCATACGGGCTTACATATGCGTTGCGAGGCTCTCCGATCCCATCCCGGTGCATTGGCGCATCTATATTTCCATTAAGTAGCATATTGGAACTTGTATTAAATTAAACACTTTGTTTACAAAGAAAGAGTTGATTAGAGGTATAACCCAATACAGTGCGAAATAGATTTTCTACTGCGTGCGACTTGGCTGAGCTTGCGGTTGTGTGGATGGATGTGGGTGGGAATCTGATGGTTTCATTTCCTGCTGCTTTGGATTTCAAGCTGCTTCAGTGTAATGGGCAGCCTGGCCGAGGTTCAGCCACACAGCAAGTCTTTTGGAGAGAGGCTCTGGAGTCTTGAGCGCTTTCATAAGTATGGCTGAACCTGCGTTTGAAGTAAGGGCTCATGGGTAAAATGTTGTTTTATCAATTTCAAACCAAATTAACAACCTCTTTTGTTATGTGCCAGACTAAAAAGAGCATTAGATAATATAAGCATCAATCTGCTGATGTAGCTCTTTGAGAAACTGCAATGATTGTGCTTCATTAGCTAATGAAAAGAGATACACACTCGAAACAAAGTCTGTAATTAGGTCACAGGATGAAAAATCCATTTTCCCATGTCCAGAGCATGACACTAATTGCGTTCTCCCCCCCATCTGTCTGTTTTTTTTCATAATTCTTCACCCTAAGACCAAGTGCGCATGCTCTTCAGAGACACACACCCTCTATGGGTCCAAATCCCTTTCCAGCTCAAGGCCCCAGTGGTGTTTTATACAGTACCTTCTTTTTTCATAGTCAACCTACCAAGGGTCAGAAATTCTTAGAGGCCGGTTCCCAAGACTCATCCGTTGGCCTTGCTCCCAGCCAGATGGCTCTCATCTGAGAGAAAAAGAGCTCATCCTTCTTTACTTTAACCAGCAAGGCTCTTGGCATTGTTCTTACACTAGTGAAATGGGAGCACTTCAAAACACAAAGCGCGTTTATCGCTAAGTAACATTAAATAGTGGCATCCTTCAGTTTTTAATGGAGGGTTGTGATCATACAGTATGTAAATGAGCTATAAGCATTACCATGATCAACATGACACCATTGTACTTTTTTTGTAATTAAAATATTACTATTATTGACAGTATTAGTATTAGTACAAAACTTTTAATGATTTTTTTAATTCATAATTTTTAATTTGATGCTATTCAGAGCAAGGATTTTAATATTGTTACGTATCTGTCTGTGTAGTTTCGTTTTCATGTCTTTCTGTTTTAGTTTTGTTTTTAGTTTCCACGTGTTTTCCCTTATTTGGTATTTCCTGTTCAATGCGATTATTAGTTAATTATCTTCCAGTCCTGTACCACAGGTGTTTTGAGTTCTCCTTGTGTTTGGTTTTTGTATTTAAGTTCAGGGTTTTAAAGAGTCTGTGTCTGTCAATAATTTTTTCTTGTTTATTGTAAGATGTTCAGTTTGTTTAGTATATTCTCCTATGTTTATGTTCATGATTAAAAGACTTCTTCTCTGTTCTCCTTCCCTGATTGACCGACCAAAACAGTACAACAGATCACAAACTGTTCAGTATGGCTGAAGGTAGGCTTACCCGTCTGCGGCAGAGTGGCCGGACGTTGAAGGGGTATTTTCGGTTCGGATTGGACAAAGATCCCATAAGTTACGATATTCCTACGATTTCATTTTCTTTGATCGAGTAAATTAATTATGTTCTAGATTTAAATAAGTCTAAATTCTTTGTCAAAGCGGACCTCTCCGGAAAGCTTTGTCCAATCCGGGCCAGCTCACTCTACACCGGAATATTCCACATAACCGTTCAAGAGCTCCAACCACTCGTCTCCACCCAGCGCTCTTACTGCCTTCAGCCCAGAGCCTCCTATGTCCGCGCAGACCGCGCGCTCTCCGTTGTTTGCACCATTTGAGCACAGCTCGAGGATCTTGGTGTTACAAGAACGCCATCCGAGACTCCAACGCCATGTTACACCACAGACTGTCAAGGAGTTGGTGGATGTTTTAGTCCTGATCTGGGAGGAGATCCCTCAGAAGACCATCCGCCACCTCATCAGGAGCATGCCCAGGCGATGTAGAGAGGTCATACAGGCACGTGGAGGCCACACACACACCACTGAGCCTCATTTTGACTTGTTTTAAGGACATTACAACATCAAAGTTGGATCAGCCTGTGGTGTGTTTTTCCACTTCAATTTTGAGTGTGACTCCAAATTCATTCATTCAGATCTAGGATGTGTTATTTTAGTGTGCCCTTTAATTTTTTTAGCAGTGTATAATAAAAAGAATAAACCATGCATTTAAAAATATAAATAAATGCACAACATGTAATACGTAGGGAAGAGAACTTGCTGTAAGAGAACGGCTTTATTCACTGCAGCATGTTCATTCAGATTGCCCTGTTTAAACGTCTGCTGCAAAGGGTGAAGTGGAAGACATAAAAAAGCACATTGTCCCCAATCACTCTCCTCTTAGAAGAGAAGTGCATCTTGCTGATTGCACCGGGTTGTTGTTTATGCAGACTAGCCTCTTGGAGCTATAGCCATTAGTGGATGCAGCACTTCCCAGACCTGCTCTCTGCTCTAGTAGATCCCTTAAGCAACAGTTTGAAAAAAATAAAAAATACAAAAAAACACACTCTAGCAAGCCATCAATGCCTATAGTGTCAAATAAGTAACCTCTTTGACTGAATGCTTTATTGGAGGTGTCTATCAGTAATGCCGTAGCTAGATAAAAACGGCAAGCAAGAGGTTCTGCTATGATGAACAAGAATAAGAACACCGATTGCCATCATCATTATCTTTGCAGTATTATGAGAAGCTTTTTCATCAGTTATATGAAACCGAGTAATGTATACTTAATGCCAAATTAAATATATACAGAGCCCTTTATAGATACTGTGTAATTCTTATCTTGATTGAGATGGAAAAGCATTTTTATTTATTTTTTTTGCACATAAACATGCATTTATTTCACTTGAATTTTCTAGAACTTCATGTGCAGTAATTTTACATAGAAACAATATACAAATAAATATGATGAAAAGGCACATTCAGTTTGTAGCAGCTTTCAGTAAGTTTAATTTTATGCATTCAGGTTTTTCTCACTTTAAACTACAGCCGCTGAGCAGGACTGAAGGCGGGGAATCCTTGAGTAATGTGTGGTGTGAAACTTGCATAATACCGCCTGCCACCATTTACTGCTAGCGGTCTACAATTGCCAAGATAAAACTTTAATGTGTGCACACACAGCAAGTGCAATGTTGTAAATTAAAATTGAAATAAATGTGAAATTATTCTTTTGGACCTTTTCCTCAGCCCGTGGCTTGAGAAGTAAAGCCAACTGAAAATATCCCTGCCATGTAGCCGTATTGAACATCCTACCTACATATTCACTAGCACAGTATAAGCCTATGCCAGACCATCTGCCTGGGATTTGTTGGCTCACCGTGTATAATAATTAATCGGCCTATCAAATGCATCTGTGATGATTCTCTGTTTTTTCTACACTTAACTATTTTCATGCTAAAAATATGTATCTCATGAAGTTTTTTTTTAAAGTCATGAACACTTCATGAAAATATTTTTAAGGCTTTATTTAGAAATGCATTCAAAAGTTTGGAGTCAGTAAGACACTTTAAGGACAAGAGTTGATTAAAGGGAAAGCAAATACATTTATTATGTTAAAACAAAATATTTATTTCAAATAAATACATCACAGTTTAACTTCTATTATTTTATACTTTTATTTAGCAAGGGCACATTATTGAACTGCAACAATATCAAAAACATCAAAAGCTACAGTAAATATATTTTATGATGTGATATTCTTAATGGTTATGTTTTTTAAAGAATCAAAAAAAAAAAAAAAAAAAAAAAGGAAAAACGAAGAAATCTGTGTCATAGTTTTCAGAAAAAGTATAAAGTACCAAAACTGAAAATTCAATTTTACATTACAGGAATAAATTAGATTTTAAATAGTATAAAACTAGGTAAGTTATTTTAGAGTAATAATATTTTAAAATATTACTATTGTATATTTTTGTATTTTGAGCAAATAAATGCAGTCTGTGATTTTTGCAAAAACTGAGAAAATATTTCAGTTTGAACTTTAAATGTATTTACAGTGCTGATTCTGTGACGCTCAGTACAAGGCCACATTTAACTATTCAAATGCACATATTCAATTCAAAGAAGCTGTGTATATAAACAAGTTATTTTCCTCGCTATTACTTTGCTAAGCCTTGTGTCTAATGATGTGGAACGTGAATGCCGTACTCACGGAGCCCATGTGTGCTTTGAAAGCCTTAGATCTCCTTCCTCATGTGCAGTATGATTATGCCCCATAGCTACAGGGCCTGGATCAGATAGCTGCGGAAAAAAAAAATTAAAAAAAAAAAATTCTGTATGTCCTGCCATAACTTGGTAGTGGAAAACGAGTCAAGTCTAGAGACAATGCCTATTATTCCCAAAGGAGAAAAAAAAAAATCTTTAGACTTTCAGAGTTTTAGTTCCATTTGTTTCCCTTATTTCCTCTTTTTCATTGGATTAGAACTAGAGCGAAAGACCTTCTTTCATATTCACCTGTGAATGGGAAGTCAATTAAGGGGGTTGAAATGCAGCCTCTAATGAATTACAGATACGCAGTGTGCATATAAAAGAATGTGAGATTATGAATATTTCAGTTAATTTTGTTCTCCTCTCTTACCTAGTTTTATTGCTCATATTGTTTCCAACGTTATTAATAAATGGTATTTTATTAAGAAGTTATTTTAGTGATAACTTCAAAGCCTTGCCTATTTTCACCTGACTGTGAAAAAACAGCTTTTGAGAATGAAGAGTTCTCAAGTGTATTACGTATATCACAAAAAGCAATACCTTCAGATGAAGCCCTACTTCAGTGTGATTTGCTTAAAAGTGTTTGACAAGGCCTTCATACTTTTTTAATCAAATAAATAAGCTGTTAGATCTGGTTTGAATATTTTATACCAGAACAGACATGTTTATAGTTGTAATATAATTATCTTTCAATTGCTACATGATCATTACCAAACAATGCTCAATACCTGTCTCTAAATATATTTCTTAAACACTGTTATTACATATTCACTGCAAGTTTTGCAGCCGTTTCAAAGTGAAAATGCAGGTTTAATACGTGACCCTTGCGCATTTTAGTTACTTTGATATAGCGTAATACACTTATCTTTCTTCGATTGATAGATGATCATTACGAACCCAGGATAATTTATAATATGTACCCCCAAATACATTTCTTATTATGTATCTTACTGCAGGTTTCACTGCAGTTTCAAAGTGACCCTGGCATATTTTTGTTATGTTGATATAGATACATATTGTTGTGTTTGTAATATGCTTTGATATAATTCAAACATCCGAGGAGTGTTGCAAAAAGTTAATGCTCTATTGTGCTGGAAATATACCCTACACCAGACCCAACCCTAAACCTACCCGACAAAGTTAACAAATGTTAACAAATGCAAAAGTGATATGAAAACATGTTTGTTGATGCAGGCATGCTATTTTAACTTCCTTACTTGGATTTAAGCTGTTTTGTCGTGATGTAGTTTCACAAGATTAAAACCGGAGCTGTTTATAACTCAAGAGCAACACTGTATTGCATGAGTTACAGAGCAAACCTACTGAATTAGAAAACTCATGCATATGAAGCTATAGTGTGATGACATGTTTGAGTATCAGTTTGCGAATCTTGCAGCATGTTCAAACTGTTTTGAATTCATGAACATTCCTCAAATAAGTATGTGCAAATTATTAATCAAAACTGTGGCCCTGCAAATCGTATGTGATCATATGTATAAAAAGGAAAGTTGTGAAGAGTTTTACTGCCGCTAGAGTTCATTTCAACTGGAATTGTATTTATAGTTTTTTTTTAGTTTTGCAGAGGCATGTATTTCCAATGCACCTATGTTGATCATTACCCATGTATTTGTTTTTGTCCCTCCAGGATATGAAGCTGTGAAAGAAAGGATCAGTGGCGGAATGATGAAGGAGACATGATGTTGGACACACGATTATCCTCAGGCATAAAAAGAAGAGCAAAACCTATTACCGTCTCTACTGGAGGTGGAAGGAATATGGAATCATGCTAAAATACCTCAAGAGAATAAGGCAGGTTTGAATCTAATGACCACATAAAGACCCTTTTTAGAGACAATGATCTGACCGTTGAGCTGCTTCAGACTTGATCAGTCATTATAAAGTGCTCCGCTCCGTCTTGCACTTCCTTTTTTATGTGTCTTGAAGTTCCATGCTTTTCCTTTTATTTTTGATAGCCTCGGGGAAACTGGCCTTTTGGATTGGTGAGAGCTGCGCGGTGTGTCTGTGCAGTGGTTAACCGTGAGCTCTATGATTACACAGCGTCTCATTCTAACAGACAACCGTGACCGAGTCTGTAATTAAATATTCAATCACCGTAGAGCAGGTGTGGGACTCCAGCAGTTCCACAACAACAGAAAATGTAGTTCTTTCCCTTAATGTTGTAAACTAGATTTACTCTTCAGCATTACTAGTGACCACTGATCTGAAGAGCTACACAATAGCTGCAAATTTATTTGATGGATCAATATGCTGCACACTACGTGCCGCTCAGTAGCACACTGTATTTACGGGTAAATAAAACCTGGAAAGTCTTTATGAAAACTGGGCTCTCTGGAAATAATACAAAGAAGCCCTGGTGTGTAAAATTGGATTTTCTCTAGAAGATTCGGCGAGGAAAGTATGTCAATATACATACATGGATGAACTTTATATCTCACAATCTTTGCAGTGCGCTGTCTAAACATATATGACACAAATCCAGTTGCCAACACGAATGTTCAAAATGATTACAATGACTGTTTTGTTTCTTTCCCCCAAAGTCTCCTCTATCACTTTTTATGTCAGTGATATCATTTTCTGAATGCAGCGATAACTCCAAATAAGACAAATGCGTCAGCTAAGATAATCACATACACTCTGAGTGACAGAGCTCTCTGGCTGCTGCCACAACGTCAGATCCTACGCCATCCTTCATCTACTATAGGTGAACAAATTCAACGTGTCCTATGAGCCTGAGTGATAAGAGTTCTCTCTGAAACAATAGCAGAGACATTCACAAATGTCCCTTGTACAAACAGGAACCGGTGTGTCCATATAGCTCCCTCTATTTCTGTTTTGATTGGTTATAGAAAGACTTGTTGAAACAATGTGGAAAAACTGATCTAGTCTGCTTTGAGATTTCACTGTATGAGTGGCCAAACAAAGATATTTTTAATATCTAATCACTTAAGAACAAATAACCTTGATTTCATGTTTCTGACATCTGCAGTGCAGCAGTTCCCAGTGGGTCAAACAGTTTTTAACTTTTGTAATTCATTCAGCCCAAGTTGTTTAATGACCTAATTATTTTTTCTTCTAAACCTTTTATGGTAAAATGTATACTTCAGAAAGAAAATAGGTAACACTTCAGAATAGGGGTCAAAAATAATGCATTAGTTAAGCATTAATTAATGGTTAATTTGTTCACAATTAAGCATTAGTTGAGCAAAAACACACTA
>JAUMHQ010000059.1:15850518-15863301 GCA_032361165.1 Enteromius paludinosus
ACCTACATGCACGTTCTTTAATAGGTACACTATATTTACAGAAACGTACACCGTAACTTCAGTATACTTACGTAGTTCTTAGCGGGTTGAATATCTGGTTTGTTATCCCCTTATTACCCAAATATAACATATTGTTCCCTTATACCTACATGCACATTCTTTATAGGTACACTAATTACAAAAAACATACACTGTAATTTCACTTTACTTACGTAGTTCTTTGCGGGTTGTAATCTAAAGCATTACCAAAATTTTTTTATATTTACTGTTGCACTAAAGTCCAAAAGTGAAGAATTTATATTATGTATACTTGATAGTTCAAGCTACCTCATAGAAGTGCTTTGTTTGTTAACAGAGTTGTATGTTAAAGTATGTTGAATTAAATAAAATATAATGAACAACCTGTATCTGTTTCTTCGCTCTTCTATGTGCTTTCTTTATGTATTATAGAAGTATCGGATCGGGACTTGGTAATGGTAAATACTCAAAATCAAATGACTCGGACTTGAGGGCAAAAAAACCTGATCGGGACATCCTTTTTTTATTTACAATAGTGAGGTAAATGAGAAGGTAGCCTGTGCTCCGGAGCTTGTGGGTTCTTCCTGGTGTGGGTGAGTAAAGTCTTCCTGTGAGGGGGAGGCCGGTTGGTCGTTCACGGGCTGCTGTCTGAGGGTAGAAGGAGAGGAAACGTTAGAGTTGTACACGCGGCTTATGTTGCCGGGACCTGATGAGCTGCAGCTGTGACCGATCAGCCGGTGACGAGGCAGGGAAGGTGTTTTTTCGTCTGTTTCCAGGGTGATGCTGATAATTCCTCATCACACTATGTATTCAAATGCCAAAAATTCACAAGAAAAACACTGTTTGGAAATCCATCTAAATGTCAAATAATACAAATAAAATAAAAATGATCCTTTAATTAATTAATACATTTATTTGTAAAGGTCATTGCAGTGTACCATAAAGAGGCTTCTTTTTTGTTTCCTTCTTAAAAAAAAACAGAAAACACCAACACAGCATTTACACTTGAGCATTTAATGGCCTGTAGTTTAAGATGTGCATTGCTCTGGAACAGAGAAAGAGAGATCAGTTCATTGTGCTGAGCTTGTTGTACTTAAGTTGTTTAACCTGGCATGGATTCAACTTACAGCATGAAAGGAGTTATTTGTCTTGGCGAGTCATTGCCCCAGGCTACAAACAAGAGGGCAATTAATAAGAAACAAGTGACACTTTTTCTAAATGATTCAACAGTCTTCAAAAATGGCCAGTCCCCCAAAGCTAGTGTCAGTGTCAAGAGTGACTTATGGCATTATGTCGCTGTGCCCTCCAAGGACCATAGAACGGCTTTGCATAAATTAGACATCCAAAAATAAACTCCAAGAACTTCCTGGAAAAAACAAGAAGTATTCCACTTCCAACAAATCTTGCTCACTTTTAGCACTTATCATGCTTTTCCCTAATGGTGAAAGACACCGAAAGCACTAATGCACATGAAGAGTGGACTCACTGCCATCTGAGATGGAAGGACATAGTGAATGATATGAATATATGAATATGAATATGGACCACATCCTTTACTTTACCTCATTGTTAATGTGCTCAGGGGTCGGATACTATGCGGTTTGTGGAACCTGACACATGCATGAAATCACACCCTAGTCCTAGAAGTTTGTCATAAAGACTTTATACTTTGTTTTAAAAATGCAGCTTCACAAAAGACGGCTTAATGCATAATTACGTAGCAATTATGTTCTGTGTTACTAATATAAATTGGCAATTAAATTCTGCAAAGAATGGCAGACACAAAAAGACTGACTGGACTATTCTTTATTAATAACATTTTTCTTCATGCATTTTTATGGCCTCAGATATTACAATGTTGAAAAATTAAGAAGCGGATATTCAAATCTGATGTCCACCAGGAAGGAAGCCCGTTTGTGCGAGATTCTCGAGATTCATGTTGACTGCACCGAGCAGACTTTCTAATTACATTTCATGCCTGATTGACACAAACACTGCTTCTTGAAACTGAAAGACAGCAGTACCAGCATCAATCTCGCATGAATCAATTGACCAAGTCTGCAGGGGAGGTCCAGTTCCTGTTTTACCTCCGCCAACGGCATAGGGGGGTTTCTATTTTTGTCGACGCTCTGTGAAGAACATCCTCTGCCTCGTAAGTGTTCAAAAAAATGCCAGGTCTAATTACTTAATTATAGGAAACAGTAATCTGTGGATACTTGGATCCCTGACTGATTTAATTAAAACAACATTTATTAATTAACTCACCTATGTGGCATTTATACTATGATCACTTGCCTGAGGAGAGGGGTTGTGCATGGTTTTGCATATCAATAATCTTGTATGAGAATTTACAATTTGTGTCAAGAGAAGTTAAGGAGGTAAAGGACAAGGAGGAACAAGGGAACAATCATTGTTAAGGATGCACAATAGTGACATATTGCTATTGGTTGATATTATTATTATCCTATATTTTTTGGCCAGTGTCAGTATTGGAAGTTTAATTTCCCCTATTTTTTAGCAAATTTTTTAAATGTTAATTTATTAACATTTTAAATTATATTTAGGAAAAATGACTCTATTTTTGGAAGGTTCTTTAAACAAATGTTACAATAATTAAAAATAACTATTGTAATATGGTTTCTAACATACTCCAAAAATGCTTACTGTTATCAGTGTTGAAAACACTTGTGCTGCTTAATATTTTATTGATACTGTAAATATGGGAACGGAATGTTAAATGTAAAACGATGCTTAAATTTAGCATTTAAAATTATTATTTAAACACAATAACATAATTTTTATTATTTATGATGTAAGAACAATTATCATCTTATGTTTATTGGCCAGAATTTAACCATCATTGTTTTATGTAATAGAATTAGGAAGACCTTCAAATACCAGTAAGTAAATTTCTGTAGATGACAGTGAATCAGTTAGCGTCATTATAAGGTTAACAGTGCCGTTGCCATTGACGTGTATTGACAATTCCTTGCATTGAATTGCATTTTTATTGCACACCGACAGCCCGCCCTGATCACTACATTGCCTGACAACAGACATTTGTTCTGTTTTGTTTGTGAAACCTCAATACAAGGCTTCTCACCTAATCCTATCCCAAAAAACGTCCACTTCCAGCTCACTTTTGAACATGTGTTGTGCAGCACTCATCACAATGAGCCCCCTGATTTAATGGTTCAAATGGACAAACCACCGATGTGATAGCAAAGCAATTTCTGAACAAAAGACTCTTATGTTCTATTACAGAAAGGTAATCATGTCCATTTGTTATGATGAATTCTGATTTGGATATTCTTTGTAAAGCCACTGTAAATAATCAAATGCAATTGAGAAGCCTTCGTCCTCTCCTGTGTTATTTTAAACAATGGCCATAATGTTTGTGTTTTAACCGTGCTGAGAACCATTTACCCAGATTAGATGCCAAACAAAAAGAGGATGAAAATAAAAGAGCACCTGTTCCATATTTCTATGTTTTCATCTTTGCCTGTCCACTATCCGTCTCTCTTACACTGCTGTGATCATTGATTGTGGGCTTTACACGTCAGTGACGGCTGTTGTTGATTGACGCTCTCAAAGGGGGTGTGATCATGGAGTCCTTTTTGACCAAGATGTTGTGGTTATTCGGTTAAAATCTCCTAGTTCTGGCTCATTGGAAGCACACAGGGCATGCAGCTTATAGGAACAAAGGAGTTTTCTTTCAAACTCACACATACTCCTTCTCTCTCTTGCTCCCACATTTGTATGAAATACATCCATGCTGTTCGTAAAACATGTCTGAAAGATAAAAGAGCTGAATGATTCTTCCTTTCTGGTTAAAACAACTCTTTGACTCTGAATAAGGAATAAGTGAGTCACTGCAAACACACGTTGTATCTCCGAAATGACACTCGGAAAGCTGAATTATTTAGTGCATCTAGTGCTGCTCACGATCCCTGCAGAAACCTCACTATTCATGTGAGCTTGCACTGCACAACCTGAAGCGCTACACCTGAGGTGATTGGTCAGTTTTACTGCCTCCACTGCTGCTCTGAGGTGCAGTTCTTCCCTCCTTGTGTCCTTGCTCGACCATTTCCATACACGGACAGGCTGTAATATAGTATCTTTCTACCTCTTTGTTTACTGCGCTCCTGCTCTTGCTGCCTTTCTTCACAGAGACTGTCTGGGGATCTCATTCAGTTGCTGATCTGAGACAAAAGCTTTGCCACTAGGTGTAGCTCAAGGACTCAGGTACCAGCTGCTTGAGAGATTCTGCAAGAAATATAAGTGTGAAGACAATGAAACAGGCTACACAGTATATGCTCATTCATGGCGCTGAACAGCTACTGCTAGTTTAAAAGCACAGTTGTCCTTGTCTGTCTTTGTCTGTTTGTTTGATTTAGTATAAGGTACTTATTTAAAACGATGCTTCAAAAACAGACCATACTGATGTCTTCAAATAATTCTACTTTTTATATACTGAAAGATGAAAAAGCTATCTGAACTCTCAGAATGGTCTTAATAATAATAGTTTCCCATAAAGTTGATGCGCTGCCATGTTTGCTGACCCGGGTCGACATTATTCTTTGCCCCCTGGTGTATTGTGGATGATGTATTATCTCGGTGTCACTATTCCAGCGGTGGAGAAAGGGGTGCGTATGTGCGTCTTTGCGTTGGTGTGCATGGGTACCCATTATGGAAATATTTCCAGCCAGCCCCTCGATCATTTGGCTTTCTCTCTGCTCCTGACAGTTATGAGTAGAGGGGAGGACACTCAGTGCTTGACCTGATTTCTCATAGATCAGTGACCGTTCGTCTGGTTCCAGGATTCTCGTGGTGCACGTAACTTAAAGTGACATTTGCCTGAAGCTGCCTTGGAGCGCTAAGCCCTGTTCGTTCTCCAAAACCATATATGACAAGCAGGGCAGAGCTTGCTGGGAACCGTCTGGTATTTCAACGACAGAATGGGGGGAAAAAATTTTAGTTTTACGGTTACTGCGTTTTTTTGAGAGCATAACACTCTTGGTGTGGACAAGAGCAAGGCCTCCTGGGATCCAGGGAGGAGAGGATTGTGTTCTGTCCGCTTGTGTGACTGCGCCACCAGCTCAAAGGTGAAATTACCCATGGCTGGATAGTTGGAGAGAGGTGTGAAGACTAGCTTGCCTCCAGTTCCTACATCACCGATGCCCTTTTCCCACACAATGAACGAGTGGAGACAACCAACAGTTCATGACAACACTATCAGGTCCACACTATGGCTCAACACTGGGCTTGGTCTCTCATTGCTGCAGTGCAGTCAAGGGCAAATACCATACATAGTCTATAAGAAAACATGTTTTTTTTAAATGTTCAAAATCATGATTTTTCACTGTGCATTTCAGTTAATCTCAATTAAACTGCAGTTCTGTGACACACACACACACACATATATATAAAGTATATATAATATTAGATATAGGAATTCATTGATTTTTACAATATAGAAAAGGCACATTTCTTGTAACTTTTATCTGTAACTTACTAGTTATAACTGATTTTATTCTATAAACCAGATTTCCTCATTTTCAGGACCGCAGAATTGAGCTAATTTTGATTTGTAGTATGTGAATATAAAAATGGTCCTATCTACAGAAAGCGAGCGAGTTTTATGTCTTTTTCCTCCAGACTGACCCATTCAAGCAGTCCCATTATCACACTGACAGAAATCAACCAATCACAGTGATAAAGAGATAATAAGAGGCAGTCATTAACACACATTTGCTAGTTATGTTGATAATTGTCTCTCACTTTTTTTTTTTGCCTTTTTAGAGAAACTGCCCCTGGTTTAACCTCAGTATGAGAGATATACATCTCTCCTACATGTAATTCAAGTCAAGTAAAGTGCAAATTTTTTAACACACTGTCTAAATTAAGCTGCCTTTGAAAAGGTTTTTTTTATTAAGGCCGAAGTAGGGCTCATTGACTCTGTTGGTTTGACTCAAAATATGCACACCTGTAAAAAATTTACAAGCCAGGTGATAAGAGATTTCTGAATGCCCACCTGTCACTTTTTTATAAAAGGACTTCTGATGTTTCCTCGCTCACCTATTATACATTTTGACAGCAGATTCTATGAATTTTAAAGAATATTCACATAAAAAAGCCATCTTACATCATCCTAGTCACTTTCTACCTGCATGTCTAATAAATTATCTTCTTTTCCAATTTAAAGCATGTCATGGCAACTAAAGTCATCAGATGTATATTTCGTCAGCAGGACTTCTCACAGTCTTTTCCACTAAATTAAACAGAATCATGAAAGCATCTCAAATTCGAGCAAAAGTGAGAATGGCAGTGATTAAAATATGACACAAATGCTTCATTATTAAAAGCCTTCAGATAACTAATGAGAATTTCCTCAACATTTCATAGGTTTTACATGGTTCTGTCAGAATGAAGAGAAGGTACATTCTGTCAAAAAAGAGTCAAATAAAGCATTTATGGAAGTCAGTTTCACAAAGCCCATTATCTCTTTATGCCAGCTTGATTTAAGGTCTCGTCTAGTACTCAAAAAGTTGGGTCACCTTTTGGCAGCATTATTAAAACTGAATAAAAATAAAACAGCACTAAGAAGTGAACTGTTAAAATAGACAGCATTGTCCCGCAAGATGTTTCCCTAAAAGCAGCGATGCGTTTAATTTACCTGATATTAGTTTCCCAAAGCTGGCAAGTTCTTCCCCTACCAATCAACAGCTGGAAAGATTTTCAGCTACATTAATCGTGCAGTAATACGCTGATTTGTTCACATCCACAGGGTATTTCCTCGCTGAAACATCTCTGCATCACAAAATCTGACAGATAGAACTGTCAAAAGACAGAGATTTATTCTCAGCTCTCCTTTGCATTAAGAAGCTTCACTCTCATCCAGAAGTACTGTAGTAGAGAGTAAATGGTGTAGAAGCGACAGGGTTATGATGCTGTAATCATTTGTCACCTCAAATTTGGGAATAATATCAGTGTCAACCAAGCTTTCCTTGGAAATGCAGTTGGATATGGGATTTCGGTTTCCAACACCCAAATTAACTGATGCATCAAAATGATATTATACCACAAAAAAAAAAAAAAGAAATTGCCTAATGAGAGAAATATCTTTCAAATACACAGTCGAGAGGATGTTGACTTGTTGTCAAAGGTTTTCAAATAAACACAGCAATCAGACAAATTCAAAACCTTGCACATTCCAAATATTAAATCTTTAAGATGAATAAAGATGATTCATAATATTATGTTTAGTGAGAAACAGTGAGTGCTCATAAATGCCATCAGTTTGTCTCCAGCTTTAGATGAATGCAAATGAGTCCAAGGCCTTGCAGGCCAAAAACCTAAGATGTAATCTATGATAACTTTTTTCTGTCTGTCTGTCTGTAATGGCTTTTAAAAATTGCTCATCTATTAAGTGGATTGGGTGCAGGGGTAACAGATCAATCAACCAGCAGATGATAAGAATAGATGAGCAGAGATAACCTTGGGCACAGCTGAGAGAATAAAGGCAGGCAGGAGCTATGATCACTAGGGTTCTCTTGCATAATGGGTAAAAATGAATGTCTTAGAACATGGTGAGATGTGCTGTAGACTAAAGATGGCTGAATAAAGCCAACCCTTTTCTTTTGAAGCAGCTGTTCTGAATGTGTTTCCTCTGCTAACCTACCTGACGTGTTGATTTCTATGTGCGAATTGATGTGCTAAATGTGTATGAAATCCTGAAAGAGGAATGATTTCTCAATCTAAGTTGTATTGACCTGAGGAAAAAAAAACACTTAATGTCATAATAATATAAATATTAAATCATGCCTCCTTGCAATAATAGCGTATAGTATATTGCATGTATAAATAATTTTTCTGAACTTATGCTGCCATCAAACCTTTTCAATTCAGCCCCAGATATGATGCAGGCTTCTGTTGTTTTGTTTACATGTTGTCTAGACATCAGAGGAACATGTGCTGTATACACAGAGCTGCTGCACTGGTCATAGATTACACGCATAATGACACATAATTTCTGCTGTCATGGAAAGTAAGTCTTTGAGCCATAAATTGCTTATCTTACATTTACTAGCCACAAATTGCTTAAACAACAGTGTTTTTCCTGTACAAAATAACTATCAATTCATGGAGAAGTGATTGTTTAAAACTGCAGTGTGAGGCATTCCACCTAAAACTGCAAAGAAATTGTCAGCGGCACACCTAGGAAATCATAAGTTATATGGTAACTCTAATAGCTGAATAAATAATGTTTTTACTCATTTGGGTGTGAAATGCAAAAAAATCCCAAAAGAAACTGTGCAAATCATTGTGTACTTTTTTATTTTTGAGGATTTGCTAAAGGCTTTGGAAGTTTAGTAACTGGTCAATCACAATCTCCCTGATCTATTCCATTATCTCTTAAGAACAAGTCATTTATAACAAGGCATCAGCAAATGTCAGCAGTGAATCTTATAAAATATAAAAGCTTCAGTGTCCCCAATATGGTGCAGTAGCAGGATAGCAAAATATCATGCAAGAGCAAGGTGAAATGAATTCAGTGAAAGCTTTGTTTGACTCAACATTTTGGATCACTCTGCATCTTTTGATCCTGATCCAGTATTTTGCAACACATCAGAAATAAATTCAGTGATTAACTGATTTATGATGAACACTGCCTCTTTGGTCATTCTTAATTCAGTACCAATAGCAAGATACACTCATTGGAAAAACATGTCTATACTTTGCAAATGTACCCACTGTAGTTTCCAGATTAAATTGATGCTAGGGGCAGTAAAACACCAATATTTTCCTGTTTACATAAATTAGAAGTAAGGGCAGATTATTGATTAGTAAATACACATTTTTACATATGTTAAGGAATACCTGCAGATTTACTTCCTGAACCCATATCCTATCATCGCTGGCTCTTGGAGTATGTCAAGTCATAAGAAAGCGACTGTGAAATCATGCACTTGCGTGGTGACGGCATATTATATCCCTTCAAACTTTGGAGGCCTATTTGGAGTTTTCAGCTCTTGCAGCATTAATCCTGGTAATTTCAGGGCCAGTGTTCCTGGGCTGTCAGGTACATCAGGCCACATCAGAGACACACTAAAATAGTGAGGAGTCTGTGGGCCGTTCGGCGATAATTAGAATGCCATGTGTTCATCCCTACAAGCTAAAACAGCACTTGTTAAATGAAAAGCTGTCACACTTTAATTGTCTCCACTGAGACACGTTGAGGGGGAAGGGGGGGAGAGAAGTTATCCTGCAAACACAGGGCAAATCATGAGGAAGCAAGGTCTGAAAAATTACTACACCCTTAGAGATGCATCAGCATATCATTTCCTAGTTGGAAGACATCATGGCTCATGGCAGTTTGGATTAAATGGAGTGCTGATCGTTTGTAAGTCATTCTTCTCATGTCACTCTGGGACACTGCTGCAGGGGGGGTGGGGGGAAGAATCAATTTCTATTTACCCAAGTTGCATGTAGTTACTTCAATTTCAGGCTGCACTGCGTTAATAAGGACTTGAGGTCAGTATTTTTATCAAAGAAATGGCACTGTATTAAATATGCACACTTGATTCGTAACTTGGAAGAAGCAGCATCAATTTATTTTATATTAAAAAACGATCCATTAACAGCTTTACACGTGCTGCATTATTAGTCTACATTATTAATTTAAAATTAGTTAATAACACAAACAGAGAAACTGAACAGTATTTATATCATTTTTTACCTCTGATAGACAACCATGTCCAAACCATCTCAGGCTTGTGCTTTGGCGTAGGATACGCAAACGCTGTTAACAACAGATCACTTCCGGCGTTTGCGCATCCGGCGTTTGTGTATTCAAAGCGCGAGTTCACAACAGATCACTTCCGGGGTTTGCATATCCTACACCAAAAGCGCGTACACAGGGAACGCGCCTCATGCTGAGCACGAGCCCGAGACGGTTTGAAATAAACATCAAATTTTCATTTTTGGGTGAACTATCACTTTAAGGTAGTTGTAGTTGTAAAGTTTAAGCATAGAATCAACCTGGTCTCATACAAATATGTACCTCTGTGTGTTTTAATTACCTTACTGCACGTTTTGGCGCAGTTACAAAGAGAAATATCCACTGAGTGGACAACAAAACAGGTTCATTACAGGTTATTACGTTGCTTCAGGTGTGTATTACGACAGTTCAAAATTCAAATATCTAGAAGTGAATAGAGTTCCCTAGCTAAAAGTGTTAGTTTATAAGACCTGTGTAACAATGTGTACTTGAACACAATACTTGGAACGCGCTGGTGAATTATAATGTTCATTAATACATAGCTACATTATTACAATAGAAATACATTGTTTAAATTAAAAGGTTATATGTTAACTTTAGTACCTTTATGTGTGTGTGCACACATTCCTTCCTCTTGAGGAAAAAAGATGTTGAGTTCAAGCCAGTTCTCATCAGCTGGTTCAGCATGTTCAAGGTGTCAGGCTCATAAATGTGACCATGCACAGTGGTAAACAATAGCAATGTCTTCACCTTGTGATATTACATAGGACTTTTGCCTACCACATGGTCTGCATAATGTCCATCCTGTAGTGATTTCCTGTTTACAGTAACCTTCTGGAATATGATCATAACATAAATCTAAAAAAAATCCACTAAAATGCACTGCTGACTATTACTGTTTTCGGATGCTTTCTGAATCCTGAACAATTTATATTTTTTCCAACCATAAAAGTAAATCATTGGATTCTACTAATGAATTTGATGGTGATTTATGATATTATTACTGAAAACTTACAAATGCAAAAATATGCACTGAGGCACCATGAATGTAAATAGAATATAATGAATCAGAGCTTTAAGAAACCTTTATTTGAAACTAGGAAACACATTTGAAGGTTCACATGTTTTACATAGATAGATATAAACAGCAATATTATCTATTGATTTAACCCTCAAATCATCTGTATTTTCTGTTTTCACTGAAGTATTATCTGCAAGAGTTTGTGCTACAGGGGTTTCATGTTTGAATGCTGAGGGTTGCTTCAAGCTGGTTTTATTCAGCAGCACCATGTTGTGGGAAGATTGAAATGACTTTGGAAAAGACCATCTCACACTGAGTACAATATTTCGGTTTTATTACTTTGACTGTATGGCACCAGGTGAGATGTTCTTCCATATTGTCTCATCTTGAGTGAATAGGACTGAATTTCAGAGGCAAAGAAACTTTTTTTTTTTTTTTTTTAAATCAGCAGTCTGCTTATATGCGACCTATTAATTTTTGCCATTGTTCACCGAGTTGTTCGTGTCATCTCTAAACAAGATCATCCCAGCGTCTTCCATGGCTCCAGCAGGAGGGGCAATCAGAAGGCAGATGGCCTTGAAAGAAAACAATCATAATTGAGTCTTTATTACCTCAGCAGTTGAGCTGCATGCTTGACTTCGTTCAAGTTTGAGGTCGGTGTAATGTGGGTGACATTGTGCCCAAGCTGTGCCGTTTGAGTGTGGTCCCCTTCACATTTGTAGAGGGAATAGCACTTCAAGTCAAATAAAGAAGCTCGCTCTCTCTTTTGGGATCAAGATGGGAGGCCCTTTTTACCCCAGTAAAGCTACTGATCCTCAAACAATAGTGACAAAGACAAGTAAAGCATTGCATGCTCGAGGCTCCTTTGGGCTCTATTATAATGTGATGTGTCTATCTCTGAACAACAAACCTCATCATTTTCCTAGAGACCATTTTACTAACTACTTGCTTCTTTCCAAGCCGCAGTGCCGAGTGAAGTATGTCTAAGCCCTCTGTTCCCTCTCGCGCAGAAGATTTGTAGTAATCATCACTGAAGACATGTGCTGCATGGACATACTACAGCCTTATCACAACCCCTGAAATGTTTCCTGTCTGTACATCTTATCTACATTGCTCAGGGAGGTAAGGCTGCTGTTATAAATCAGGGTAAAAAGCATGCACATCAAAACGTCAAAGCCTCCCAGTGTTTTCTTTGGAGGTGTTTGTGTTATTGTGATTTTCAACAGTGGCTAGAGAGGATTGGCATCTATATTTGGATCTTCAGAATGCTCTTATAAATGTTCAGAGAACAGCACAAAGCACAATTTTCCACTAGACCTATATGATGGAATGGAGAGGTGTCCAAAATAGATTGTGACATCAGGGAGACATAACTGTCTGAATAGAGGCAGAATGATCCATGACAATGCGAACACTTAAAAGCCATTAAGCACTGTGAGTACTGGTCCTCTCGTCAACATTCGTGCTGAATTATGTGTTACAAATTTCAGCACTACATTAGGCTTGAAAAATGAAATCCACTTGGAAAATATATAAACAAACATGCAAACTGCATAAACTAGTTTAGAGGTTTTGAGTCTATTTTGTTGTCTATATGAATAAATATTGAACTATGTTTCTGTGATGGCAAAGCTACATTTTCAACAGGCATTACACTAGTCTTAAAAAATGTCACACAATTTTTCAAAAATCCATTATAATTGGTGCTTAGGAAATATTTCTTAGTAATTTAGAAAACAGTTTGCTGCTTACTATTATAATATTTGTATGTTACATTTTCACTACAGCATTTCTTGACGTTGTCGCTGAGCAACATGGAGTTTAAGCTCCCTGCAAAGATTTTCATTTGGATTTAGGTCTGGAGACTGGCTAGTCCACTCCAGAAACTTGATATGCTTCTTACGGAGCCACTCCTTGGTTTTCCTGGCTGTGCGCTTTGGGTCATTGTCATGTTGGAAGACCC
>JAUMHQ010000059.1:15868347-15887192 GCA_032361165.1 Enteromius paludinosus
TATGTTCAGTGTTCATGTAAACTGTTTAATAAACACTTCTGCCACTTTTTTGAGCCTCTTAATTAGTTTAGTTTTTTTATGTAAATGATTCAATAAATACCGTACCGTGCCACTCATACCGAGGTATTACCGTACCGTGAAATTTTTATACCGTTACATCCCTAGTAATAATACATCCTTTTATGTATTACTATTTATGTCAGTTTGTGAAAAAGCTTGTAATGAATTATGTGGGTTTTTTATCACCTTTTTTTTTTTTTTTTTTGCCCATACAAGTTATCTTCAGAAATGCTTAAGACGGTTAGTCAAAGTAACATCTGTAATGTTTGTATTGAGGCACCTTCTTAAAGTATGCGGATGGATTTTTCCTCAGGATAATAAATGTCACCCAGTATAAAACCCATTCCTAAAAGGAAAATACGTTTTTCTGTTATGAAACTTTTTGGATTGCGTGATTTTTTTGCATGCATTGGCAGTTTAAGTGTTTAAGAGTTTAAGCATGAAATTGGTTTTGGTTAAGAAAATGTGTATGAGCATCTGCCAAGCAATTCACCACTCTTTCCAAAAAAAAAAAAAAAGAACAAAAAGAAGTCATCAAGCCGTTAAAGGTGGGTTTACCTCGGGCTGGGACATGAAATGAAATCCGATCATCACACATATTTGTTTGACCCTTTACCTTTATCAGTCCGACACTATTAAAATGTAAATGTCATCTTTTTGGTGTAGGTGTGAAATCAGGGAGCCAATTACTGGATTTTTTTTGGCCAAAGTGATAAAGTCAGCAGACTTTATGCTAATAATCTGGCTTCCTCATAGCGCAGTGTAAGGGCAGTGATGCGTTTCCTCTTCTCTCTTCCCTCGAGGTACCGTTCCCTCACAGTGGTGCAAGTAATTGAATCAAGTCAATACCGATGCACCCCCCTCCGTCCCGACTTCTCTCCCGAACCCCCTTTAACCAAAAAACTTGACGTTTGCCACTGATGAGAGCCAGATGTGAGAGGCAGTATAGCAGCCCGTGTCTTAAAGGTCCGGCATCACTCCGATGAAGGATATATCTTCATTGAGGAGATGGGTCGCCCATTACCTCGCTGAAGGAAATGGAGTCCCACATGTGTGCGGCTGAGCATGTGCGCCACTTGTTTTATGAACAGTAGAAGGCGGCTGACACCCATCCTGTTTCTGGCAGCTCGGCGGGTCTGGATCCAATCCCAGAGCTCATTAAAGAGCAGAACCATCTCTACACCCATCCTTTAATGAAACACTGGCAGGGTGTGTGTGAGGGGGGCCGGACGGGACGGGACACTCTTCAGCAGATGTGGGTGTACCTGAGCCTGATAGGCAAGTTAGGTTTACAAATAACCACTTGAGATTTTCATTATAACTCATACACTCTTAAAGGTAAAGCTAATTGAAAATAGAGGTTGGAAAGGGTTTGATGCCATAAAAGAACCAAATAGTGTCACATTAAAGGAACAATGTAGACAACTTTATAGCTTATAGCTATGTAAGTAAACAAAAAAGTGTTTATCGAATTTGGCAAGAACATACCTGACTCATATTTCACAGATACTAGAAGATTTGATTTTGTAATGAAATCTGACTTGGGTGCATTCTTTACACGTCACTCTGTCTGAGAGAAGCTGATAGGAGCCTGGTGCTGAAGTTGAAGGTGTCGTCCGCACAGCATGTCGATTACAGCTGACATCCTAAATCTGCAATAGAGTGCCGCCTGAATGCAATGACGTGACAGGGACATCTCTACATCATTCACCATATGCATCAGATTAGCCTAAACCCATCATTTGTATGCGTTGTCTAGTGGAGCTTCACAATAACTTTATCTGCTCTTAAAGTCGCTCCATTACTTCTATTCACTCTTCTTCCCCCCGCTGTCTTTGGCGTCTCATCTTTACAGCACCTCCTTCATCATGTGTTTGTACGCAGCCCCCACAACTCTGCTCTATCATTCTTCCTGCCTTTTATATAACTGCTACCCTTATAGAAACCACACGCATTTAAAAGCGCGCTCTGTGTCCGAGCCCTCGGCAAGACCATAAAAGCGGCACTTAAGTGAAATGCAAGAGGACAGGGGAAAACCGAGACGATCAATCTCATAATTTGTGAAAAAGGAGGATGACACAAAGGAGGGAATGAACTGACGTTGTTTTAACATGGTGCTGCTGTAAATCCCTTGTTAGGTCATCGAGGTGTTCTGATGCCAGTGAGAAAACGTTAGTTAGTTCTGGGTCGTCCCGCCGCTGTTGGTGCCGCCCATTAAAGACGAGTGCAGGCTTTGACAGCTCGCTGCTCCGTCCGGGAAATCCCCTCCGATGAGACGCAATAAAAGTCCAGCTGCAGCTAGGAAACTGAGACGTGTGGAGTCTGTTCTCTGGCCTCTGATAAAGTCGTGCCGCTCACTGCAGACTTCTTGTCTGTGCGTCTGTGCTGGACAGAGTTAGGCTAATTACCACAAGCTCTGGAGTTTCTTGGTAGTAGTTATAGACTGTACGCACAGATCAATCACCTTTATTTCCCCTTTCTCGAATTTGCAGGTGTAAGACTAACTGCTTTAGTAGGTTACCTCAATTCCTGTGATTTCATAATCACTTTTGGGATTTCTTGCCTCTAGCAAAACTGTTTGTTTTTTTTTTTGGTAGAGTTGGCCCAATTAAACCTTTATTCTTGGTTGAATAGTTATTGTTCTGTGTTCATTACCTTTTGCATCTAGTTGGCTGTCAAGACTTCTGTGAAAATAAGTTTTGGCCAAAGCATCAGTATCAGTGGTCAGCCGATATCATTCCATACTTTTTTCTTTTTAGCCAATAAGTGTCGAAAGTGGGACTTTAAAATTTCTGTAAGCAAATTAGTTATGATTGGCTAAACAATCAGCATTAGTGGTCGACCGATATCACACCAGATCATTAAGTCATTATGATCATTATTTACATTAAGTATCAGAAGTGAGACAGCTCTTTTATTTTGACAGTGTTCCATTCTCCATCAGTTCTGTTTAGTAAATTATCAAAAGCTGGGAGACAATATAGTTAATAACAGCAAAGAGTTGAGATTTGTGACATGGTTTTTGTACGTGTTGCAAGTTAGATATATATTTGATACATGTTTATACCAAGCAAACAAGTCAACAAATGAATATTTCATTGCTATATTTAATTAATTTTGCCAATAAATGAAAGAAAACCAAATATTGAATCCATTATGAAAAATATGATTTGCAATCAGACATTTATTTAAAAAGATATCAGCAAACAATGTGACAGATGACTATTACAATAACAAACCAGCACTATTACGACTGGAGTGACTAAAAGGGAAGAGAAGAGAGAATGGAAGTCACAGGCTAAGCCCACCTCAGTGCTTCATAAACATGACACCTTTTCACCCTGGCTGAAAAGAAAATGCCTCGACCCGCCTCGACCTTCCCAGCTCTGGCTGACCCCTTTCTTTAGCTCGGAGCAGCTTAATTCTTACTAATTACATTCCTGACTGACAGAAAGTTGGCAGCTGCCGCAGCGTCAGCCCAGGTACTCTGGCATCTCTGGCACTGGAGAGAGACCAGACATACAACACTAAAAATGACAAATCCATTAATCAAGCGAGCCAGGGAACATCGATCAGAAAAGATTGATCGGAAATGTTAGCCTCCCATGGAGGAGCAAGTAAAGTCATTAGAAATGAATGTTGTTTGACCGTTCTTGATAATTCCAGGTAAATAATCTGGCTCAAGTTGTTCAAGAAAAGCTAGCTAAAAGCAAAAACTTTGGTTTCACTTTATTTTGATGGTCTCTTTAACGTATTCTTTTGATTATAAGTAACATTGCACCTACATATCTACTAACTCCCAATAGAGTGCTAGCAGAGTATTAGTAGACTGGTAAGGTTAGGGTTAGAATAAGTTGATATGTACTTGCAAAATTACTTATAGTCAGTAAAGCGTCTTTTGGGAGACCATCACAATAAAGACGTAGCAGATATTAATTAGAGAGTGTACTGATATTCTAATGAGAGTTAGTTGACATGTAGGTGCAAAGCTACTTATTGTCAACAGATTTTTCAAAAGGGACCATCAAAATGAAGTGTTACCAAATATTATTTCTTGTTATTATTACCATTATTATCATCATCAATACATACACACACTGCATGTACAGAAAGATGCTTACCCTTTGGATGTATTATACTTAATTCCAATGGACATATAGGTTAAAACAGATTAATATTCTGTAAGTAGAAATGCCTATTAACTTACTATTAAACTAGATAAAAAAAATAGCCAATGATAGCAAATGTAACTTTATTTTAAATATAAATTTTATGCCATCAATTTCTCTTGTAATTTCTCCATACTAGTTTACAATTGGAAACTATCCAAAGCTAGACTGCTCTGGATTGGAGTATTTTGCATTTAATGGATCGCACAAAGACAAAGAGTTTAAACAGAAAAACAAACAAACAGACAAGAGCTGCACTTTGCATTTCCAAAAAGCATGTTGGAACATGTTTTTCTTCTTCCTTTTACAACTGCTAAGTCAAGCACAACTTGAATGTGATTGTTGTTGTCACTTAATACTTAACAAACAGCCTGCACTGTGTTTTGTTTTGGAGATGCAGTTTGGAGCCCTTTGAATTGAGAAGAGACTTGGAAGAGGTCTCAGCTGTCTACATGCTCAACCCCCTATTCTCACCACTGTTGTTTTGGATGAGGAGGTTTATTATTATGCCCAGTGGAGAAATGCCTTTCCTCTAAATGCCACTTTAATCTTTTCTCTGGTGGCACTGAGAGTTACTCATTTCCATTCAGAGTGGAACACTCCATCTGACCTGCGCTCAAGGAGAAATCTCTGAAAACCTTGCTTTTGAAGGCCTCGCTATTGGCAGGTGTTTATGTGTGTGTGGTGGTGAAGGAGATAAAGACAGCTGTGCAGGCAACTGGACAGACAAACAAAAATGCACATGATACTGCCAATCCAAGACTGTAGATGTTTGCTTGAAGCAAAATGGGCTTTAAAAAACAAAGAAATATGTAGCAACATAAGATTGTCAAGCATGTTTTATCTGAGGCCGTATGCATAGATGCTGACCACATGCAAAAATAAATTGACTAAGTAAATAAAACAATGAAATCAAGGTAAACAAGTCAATAATTGACTCATAAAAAAAGTTTGAAATTGGAATTTGGAATAACATACTACTCTTACTATTTCTGCAATATAAACATATGGCAAAAATAGTAACACTGTGTGTACACCAGCTGCTCTGCGTCAAAAGCAAAAGGAAATAGGCTAATTATAGTCAGTGATTCTGTCTACAGTGGATGTGTCATGACAAGATGCAGACAGTAAATTGATGCTTCATTTTATTTTTGACATCCTTCACGTGGTTGTACTGAACTCAACAGCAGGACTAATTGATTTGGAATGTTCACTTTTTCACATCCATTGTAGACAGTCCATAAAGTCTGTAGACAGACAAGCTGCTGTAGTGTTTCACCAAATCAGTCAAGTGAATGATTCAGTCAGACCTCTTAAAAAGTGACTTGTTTTGTTCCTGAATGTATCAGCTTTATTAAAAACAAATCAGTGTAGTGGATGAATTTATGACTCATTAAGACATTTGGGTAACACTTTATAATAACTACACACTTTGAATCATTAGTTAAGCATTAGTAAATAGTCAGTTCATCCTTTACAAAGCATTGTTCCTATGTAATAGTCATTAGTAAGCAGTTTATAAATACAGCTATCAATGCCTTGTTCTTGGTTTATACGCATATCTAAATGTACAAAGGAGATTTAAATGACCAGTTATCTTCCTAACAGAACAAACAACACAGAGGGACGCAGAACTATCCATTTCAAGATTCAAAAAAATAATAAAATTTACAACTGTGAACTTTTTGAAAACTTTTATTATTTTTTTTTTTTTGAAGTGTACAGTTGTACGATTAGATTTTTGACATCTTAAAAAAAAAAAAATAAATTCTGTGTTCTTTATCCCTCTGTGTTGTGTTAGTTTAAATCTTTTGTTTAGAATACAAATTAGCCTTTACATCTGCTTTATAAATGCTTTACAAGGTAGAAATAGTCCTCACTTTAGATGAGCTCACAAAAACAGACGTCTGGCAACTACTAAATGCTATAAAACTACCTGACTTAATCATGAATTACAGCAGAAACAAGTGTTAATAAAGCATTTATTAACACACTGATCAACTACTGTATTATCAAGTGTATAAGTCATAATATTTATTAATGTAAATTTAAGTAATTTATTAATAATTTACCTAGATTTTCTAAATAATCTTATTAGCACTGACAACTCCTAAATAACTGGTTTGTAAATAACATAATAATTATGATAAACTGATAATTAATAAAGTATGAAAATACAATTATTAAACATTATATATATATATATATATATATATTTTAGAACAACTTTTGTATAAAGAACCCTACATATAATTGGATATATTATTTACAGGGTGGGTGAAGTAACTACACGTTAAAAATTAATTAGAGGTCCAGTATATATAGATAGATATAGAGGTCCAAACAACAATCCCCTGATCTATCCTTATATAAACAGTGATTATTGTGTCTCACCTTGTGTTTGGCAGCACACATGGTACTGCTTGAAGACATTGCGGCGCAAGCTTAATGAGAGAGCACAGATATATGTGCTAAGAGGGATGAATGGCTCTTAATTTTACGCAAGTGAATACACTTTTAAATAACACATTTTTCACACATCATGTCTTCCTTAAGTTCATTATCATTAAAGTTCTTTTTTTTTGCCATAATTGTCTTTCTCTGGATGAGTGCTGCTTTACGGAATGCCCTTATATGGAGCTGGTTTGGGTGTGTCTTACGCAAATTACTATGCTCGTGCACGCGGGCGCTCATTTAGCAGAATTCACTAACAGAAGAACATTTAAGAACAAGCTTGTGTGTATGCACGTTTTGTAAATTAGGCAGAACGTTTTTGTGAGAAGTTCAATTGTGCGTATAAATACGAAAAACATACTCAATTATTAGTGAATGAGAATTATTGAAACAAAGCGATCAGATAGCCAATGTTACTGTTACTAATCATTGTTAAAAGGTTTACCCAAAAATGAAAAATATAAGCTATGTTTTACTTGCCTTCAAAGCATCCTAGGTGTATGTGACTTTCTTCTTTCTTGTCTTTCAGACAAATTCAATCGAGTTACATGATAAACTGTCCAGACCCCTCCAAAGCTTTTCATGGACCTAAGCGGGTGTTTACTGTATTCAGTTCAGAAGACATCAAATTGAATAAGCGCATCCATAATAAAACATCCCTCACATGGCTCCTAAAGGCTTCCTTTAGCGAATCCATTAAAATGTGCTTCCACTTAAGAAGGATAGTCCATCTGGCCAAGATCGTGGTAAAAGCAACAACCTTACTATCTTTGTGCAGTTAGATCAGGTGCAAGGAAAACTCAAAAGAGAGCTAACAAGGGGTCAGGGTCTATATTAATCAGTATTAATGTTGAGAGCTTTATTGAATGCATCAAACACACCTAACCAGACATTTGTCAACTGTGGGCATGTCCAAAACATATACAGGTGATAGAGCTTAGAAATGCCAGGGCAGTGTTTAATATAACTCCTGCTGGATTTGTCTGAAAGAAGAAACTCACCTACATCTACAGTAGGATGCTTCAAGGGTGAGTAATTCATTTTTGGGTGAACTAACCCTTTAAGGCAAGTAGAGTAAAATCGAAAACATGAACAAACAAACTAACCATAGTATTATTTTGCAGGTGTAATGTGCTGATGGAACTCTCTGGATATTGTACATATGATATGTTATCTGTAAGTGCCTGTAGCTATAATACACATCTATATTCACATGTTCCTCTGAAAATAAGCAGATAAAGTAATTGGGCGTGAATGCAGCACCATGAACAAGATCAACACTTGCAACTGCTGCAGTGTAAAAGTCTGTTTATGGAAGAGTGAAACTGAAAGTATGTAAATTTAATCATAGCATTTCATATAATAGGATGCTTGAGGCACTGTAGTAATTTCTGCTTAGAATAGCAGTTGTACTGACAGCGAGAGGCGCTGATTAAACCCCATTAAAGGAGTTTAAGAATATCTTGATAGTAAACTGGTCACATGACATTGATTTCATCAAGAGCTTTGTCCATTAAGACTTCAAATAGGGCCTAGAAAATGGCATCTCTTTTTTTCTTAAGTGTGAGATCAGTGCAGAGTGGAGGGTTTGACTTTAATCTTTTCAGCAGAGGTGCTCTGATTTCATAGTGATTAAACCTGTGCCAGTCGACCCCGCTTCTCTGTTCTGCGACCAGTGTTGCTTTATAGCTGTTACTTTGTGCATAAATCCTGCAAAGACATGCCTCTAGGGGACTACCCACCGTGCCTGTAGCCTCTGCACATTTCTTTTTCTCTCATTTGGGCTGATATTTCATCAAAGTACCTGCACAGTCAGCTCAGAATGTATGCGTTTAGCTGTTTAATTATGTAGTTTTCCTCTACACATAATGCACGGTATATGTCTGTTATATGATTAAATGAGGCCCACCCATACTCACCCTTATTCTCTTCTTTCCTCCTTTTCTCAGTCACTAAACTAATGATAGCCTGGGTAATGTATACGGTCAGTATAGGCATTTGTTATGAGAGAAAATGCATGGTAAAATGCTCATTAAGGCAATTCAGTCAAAACAGGATTTCTCGTTACTGCTGGTAGACCTTTTGTCTGTCTTGCACTGGATGTGTACCATATGTGACTCACCTTTTGTCTGGGTCTACATGGCCATACCGGAAGGCTTTGATAAATGAGGTAATCTGAGCAAGTTGTGTTGAGATATCCATCAGAAAACAGACAGGCCTATATAAACTATGCAAAATCTAGGTCCTTGATGTCACCCATCGGTAGGCCTCTGGATCTATAGTGGGCAATAAGTCACATACATATGCATAGAGACAAAAACAGTTCGCCTCTACCTAATGTCTCAGAAACATCCGATGACCCTATTCCATACCTCCTGTCTTCAGTAATTCATTGTTTGTCATTTGGTGTTTAATCACATAATTTATAGCCTGTTGTACCATCCTTTTTTTCAACTATGCAATCATGGTTCATAAAACCACCCCTAATGTAAAACTGATAAAGCAGTATGAAAAAAAAGATGATCATTATTATTGAAAAATAGTACACCCATCATTTAAATATATTGCTCATTTTAAAATAATGCATTCATTTAGGTGATTACAATGATAAAAAGGGAGCTAACAATATTGGTAATTGAGTAATTAAACATATATAAGTTTTTAATATAAAACATGTTTCAGCTAAAAAAAAAAACAAAACCAAAAAAACAATAAGAATATAAATTATATATACATGTACAAATATGTAAAACTAAATCTAAAACATGGCACTTATATTATATTTACTAACTGAATAGCTACTGTAAATGTGCCAATGCTTTGCAGGGGCAATATCAAATACATAGTTAGCTCAAAAATGCATAAAATTCTGAGTTATTCCAAATCTTAAATTTGATTCTTGAAGTTTGTCACACCTGCTGACTACTGGTTCCTCCTAAAGTTACTTACATATTTACATCTACCTACTGTTTTGTTCGTAGTAATAAGCTATTGATTTTTCTTTCATTTCAGTTCATAAACTGTGATTGATCTGTAGTTTTATAAAGGCTCTTCTATTTTGCTCCACTGTTTACCTTGGGGAGTAGGAGAATCTTCCATGTGAAGCATAAAGTAGTCTGATAAATGAAAATGTTTTCTTTAAAACATCAAATCTCAAAGCTTTAATATAATTTAATAGCACCTTAAGCATGACCAAATTCATTTTGCTCAAAGTATCCGTTTTGCTCCATATCGATTGGTAAATGCGTAGGATCTCAGGCCTGACTGACATGGACTGACAGCAGTGAGAGCTCTTACTGAGAAAAAGTAGAACTGCGTTTTTCTTTGACGTTTTGAGTCTAGACGTGGTCGAGCCAAAGACCTTTTACTGTGATTACAAACAGCAGAAGTGAGGTGCAGCTATCAAATGCGTTTATGATATTCATAAGTCACTCCATTATCGTAAGTAGACTACAGATGTGCTTGGGTTTTGAGTAGTCTGTTCAGCTGAGGTCAATAAACCATTGGGACAGCAATTACACACACACACACACACACTTTTTGACTTTACTTATTTTGCTCTAAAATTTCTATTGCTTTAGGCAACAGCATATACTAGTAATATGGTATCAAAACAATGTAGAAAAACTACCATTATATTGGCAAAAATATTGAAAACAACCCAATTTGGATAAAATCAAATCAAATTACAGAGTGTGCAATCTGTACACTATTGCAGACTTAATAAGCCAGTGATTTTGAATTAGACTGAATATGCCCTTTCTAGTGAGTACTATATGATGGCCAGAAACTATTCATGCTTACAAGGAAGCAATGGGGAAACTGAAGAGCTAGTATCTACAGTGTACTATCTCAAGGCTTATGCGATTCTGCTCACTGCTTTCACATTCATTAACATAGAACACAATCTTTCCACATTAAACACACACTTATGACAGAGCAGATCAGAGTAGGAGGCAGAGGGGAGAGGTGGGGAGTGTTTGCCCCCAGACCAGCAAAGCAGGAGAGGCCGCCAATACGCACAGCTTCTCTGTAAATTCCCCACAGAAGCCAGTGAGGCCCTGGGGAGAATGAGTCAGGATCCTGCCTGCCTCCAAAACCTGGGAACAGCTGGGCTTGCCATCTGCCTCCTCTTCATGGTGGATACCTGCAAGTCGATTGTTGCCTCTTTCTATTTATGAGGAGGTGAGAGGGAAAAGCTTGGTACTTACATGACTGCAGTACCCAGAAAGACCTCAACAGATCTCTAAACAGCTTTAGATTAGTCTTAGGAAAGGCACCAAATGAATAGCCCACAGGTGCAGCCTCCAAAAAGAAATCACAAAGGAAACTGTACACAGTAAACAAAGACTGTAGAAATACAGGCCTCCATGAAACAAACAAACAAACAAAAACAACCCATTACATTTTTTTTGTCTACTGGATTACAGTTATATTAATATTAAGTATTTAATTCCACTAAAAAACGTGATTAAATTAAAATGTAGTTATTTAGAATCAGTCAATTAAAATATTTCAGTATCCAATCTGGAGATTAAAGTAAATTAAATTGAAGGAGAAAAAATATGTATATCTACAGTATTCATATATGTGTCTGTTTGTGTGTGTGTGTGTGTGTGTGTGTGCATGTACACACAGTAATCAGAGGGTGGCTATTTTGAAGAAACTAGAATAGAAAATATGTTTTCAGTTATTTTACCTTTTTTTGTTAAGTACATAACTCCACATGTGTTCATTCATAGTATGATACCTTCAGTGAGAATCTACCAATGTAAATGGTCATGAAAATAAAGAAAACACATCAGAAGGTGTGTCCAAACTTTTGGCCTGTACATATACATACACACTACCAGTCAAAAGTTTGGAAACAGATATTTTATATTTTTTTTAAATATGTATCTTATGTTCATGTATTTGCATGCATTTGATCAAAACATGAAAAAAACAATTATATTGTGAAATATTATTGCAATGTAAAATAACAATTTTGGATTTTTAATATACATTAAAATCTAATTTATTCCTGTAATGTAAAGCTGAATTTTCAGCATCATTACTCCAGTCTTACATGTCACATGATCCTTCAGAAATTATTCTAATATACTGATATATTATCAGTGCTGGAAACTGTTGTGCTGCTTAACATTTTTTGGAACCTGTGATATTTTTTTTAGGATTCTTGAATCAATAAAACGTTGAAAAGAACTGCATTTCTAACAATATACACTACCATTCAAAAGTTTGGGGTCAGTAAATTATTATTATTTTTAAAAAAAGGAATTAAATCATTTATTCAGTGATGGCAAAGATGTATACTGTTTATACTTTATACTGATATATTTTGAATAAATTCTGTTCTTTATAACTTTCAAACTTTCAATAACTTTCATCAAAGAATCCTGAATAAAAATATTGCAGTTTCCCCTATTTCCAATATTTGCCATCACAAGTTAGCCAACACTGATAATCCTAATAATAAATTAGCATATTATTATAATGGCTGAAGGAAATTCAGCTTTGCATCACAGAAATAAATAATATTTTAAAATATATTAAAATAGAATTAATATTAGATTAAAGACAGACAGACAGACAGATTGATTGATTTTTATTACAATGCAGCTTTACCAGACTGCTACATCAATCTTGATAGGTAAACTTACAAAATATGTAAATACATTCCAAAATATGTTCGACTCCTCGGGTGCATTTCAGATAATGAAACCTGCTAGCAATTAACAGTCGCTCGCTGAGGCACTGGCAGATGATTTCTGCATTTTGATGACCGACTCTTTACTAAATATATAAATAATCAACACCTGTTCTTTTGAGATGATTCACCAAATGGGTAATCGCCATTCATCAAAAGTCGCTGTGTCATTACTTATCCAAATGAGATGGTGTTAATTACAATAAATTACAGATGTGTTTGATGCATTAGTGAAGCTTCAATGAACACAGAGCGCCAGGTTGGTGCCTAATGGCTGTTGGTCAATGGAATGTGTGTGTTGCTGCTTGCCTGCTGGTGTGTGTGTGTGTGTGTGTGTGTGTGTGTTTGCAGAAATGGAGAGAAAGCACCTGTGCAACAAGAGGCTTCTTTTCGGGACAAAGCACACACCCTGCTTTCAAAGTGCCTTGAAATCTACAAAACGGAACCAGCGCTATTTTTTTCTCCAAGGCCTTTAGGGTGAAATGAGTTGATCATCACATTCAGAATGAATGAACCATTTGAAATGCTGAGGCGTCTGGCATGAAAAAAGAGGTCAAAAGCTCTTCAGCATATAAAGTACGAGCGGCAAAGACTTCAGAGGGGCGGGTGCAGACCGAGTCCACAGCGGCCCTCGAAGACACCCCGGCTTTTAACGCCGCCGTATGAGCTGGTGCTGGAGCATGGTATCCAGCTTTGAAGTAGTCTCCTGATCTCACTCTGCCACTGAGAGGAAATTGAAGTCAAGGGTTCACAGCACCTAATGCTGCAAAAAATGATCTCACAGGACAGAGGAAGAGAAGGGTAGTCGGGGGAATTAACCCGGACACTTCCTCGTAAAATAAAGCCAGTGATGAAAACAGCACTCGAGGATGGTGTGAAACTGAGGTTCAATCTCTCATAAAACAAGTGGTATGAAGAGGCTTTGGCTGAAATCACTAAAATTGATTTACAAAGGCTCTTGTGCGGTGCCCCCTTTGCTCAATCAAGAACACCATATAATGACAACACATATTCCCTCAGTCACAACACAAAAGGCATCACGCCAACATGCAGTCGATTTCAAGGTTTCAGACTAATTCGTGTACATCATGTGTCACGGGACGACATATTTAAATGTCACTCTGCTCGTGTTCGCATTAAGCCTCTGAAGCCCGACAAGGAGCCCAGGTAATGTGCTTAAATATTTAGGCTTTATTGTTAGAGACAGAAATAGATGAGAAGTGACTAGACTTGCCTGTCATCAGTGATCAGACTGTCTTAATGAGACAGACACAGGCACCTCCAGAGTCAAATATTCAAATTCCTCCCGCTGAGGTAGTGCCTAAAAGGGCTGATGACTGCCTCAGAGCAAGCCCGCACCAATCTCATTTTGTCTCTTAAGTACGCCAAAACTCTTCAAAAATGCCCTTTGAACCTGGCAATGTGCCAGCAGCAGTCTGTAAACCTTGATCTGGGGGGTTGTGTGAATTACCAAACAGCTAATGCATCAGGCAGGGAGATTATTAAGGTCTCTTTTGGTGATGTCAGCAAAAGCGGCCTCATAGCAGGGGGGCAGTCAGTCGGGGCATAAGTCATTTCGCCCCACGCAGACATATGTACTCATTTAAGATCTTCTACTGTCTCTCTGAAGATCACAGTTCCTGCAAAGCAATTTAGAACGTAATAATCTGTCACGAGACATTAGCAATCTCAAATACATTTACAAAAGACAACAGCAACAAAACTTTGTTAAAGTTGTTGGTACACCAAAATAAACCTATAAGAGAATGACGTGTGCTAGACGGCCCTTCTGTTACGACTGGCTGTGGCTCTATTAACTCACTACAGTCATCCATTGGCTTAGTTTAAGAATAGCTGATGTTAACCACTTGAATTCCTCACTGAATTTATTGGCTAAACCTGTGCTTCCCAGAGCTCCAATATGCCAAAATAAGAAGGGAAACATCTATTTCAAGCCTTTTCAAAGAATTAGACTCTTGACTTTCCCCACCAGTATTATGGCATTCTGTCTCAAAACTTTGATTTATTGTTCAATGTCAGGGTGGAAAATGCATTAATTAACAAATTAAAAAACAAACAAACAACAACTTTGTCTGAAGTAAAACAAAGATTTCCTCAACTTCTGCCGATGCCATGGTAAAGAACTCATTAACTCAGAACTGATGGCTGACCTCATCTCATACACTATTAATAGCACACAATCATTATCAGTGACTCATGAGCGGCACTGGGGCATCTGCTTGCTAAAACAAGCTATCAGGAGACTGTATGTGAAGGATGAATGTGAAAATAGTGGGCAGATGCATAAAAAAAGGTAGCTTTTTGTTTACCTCCTCACCTTTCGTTCAGCACATCTGTTTGGGGCACTTTGGTTTCCAAGACAACCGGCCACATGCAAACTCTCTGACAGGTGAGTGCTCCTGGACATCAGCCGATCTCCCTTGGGTGCATCTGTCAGAGCGAGAGCGTAGACCAAAGCGGAAACTCTCCAGCACATCACCCACCCACATAAAGCCCCGATTTCAACGCATACCCATCACAAAGAAGATGTCAACTAGAAACAAGGGAGGAAAAACTCACCGAAAGGAGACAATAACAATTGGAGGGCCTCATTTCCTCTATCCTTGTCCATTTGCATGTGTTGTACAGCTGAGAAAGGCATCATGGAGTAAAACATTCAGCTTGAAACACTCATTTTACTCTAGGAGAGCATTTCTGGTAGTTTGTTTCACAGTGGTAGTCTGCCCCAAACGGACGCAGCACTTAGACAGCAGGCAGTCCGATGTGACACTAAGAGGGTTTGTGATATGCCGAGAGCGCAGGCAGAATGGAAGTGACCAGGGGCTGTGATTGTTTTTTCTTGCCATTTAATCTCCTCTCAAAAATGGTTCATTAGTCTGGAGGATAGCAAACTGCACCAAGATAAAACCTGATCTGTGAGTCAGGGACACTCCACAAATCCATTTCCATTCTGCTCTACGCCCAGCGGCTATACCATCAAAAGCATCGCTCTGTTTCTTGCTCAAATGAAATGAAAAGAGCAGCTCATACATTTTTTTCTACACTCCTCCCCTTCTTCTTCATCTCATTCTCAGTTTGAGTGATCATTTTGCATTTTGAGGTGATAGAAACTTTTTGATTTTCCATCTATGAGACCAATTTCCCCCCCCCCGCCCTGAATGACACTGATAGGGTATCCATACAAATACACTCCTTCAGGAGCCAGAGCCTCAAGTGTGCAAGTGCCGCCAGTCATTTGTGACCTTGATGTAGTGGCTGTGGCTTTCCACTTGAAAAAAAAAAAATAGTTCATTGAAAATTAGCTTATTAGCAAACTATCATCAGATCATTTGCTGCTAATGGTAATGTTTTTTAATATTCCAGAAGATGATGTACTAATGAAAATCTGCTCAAAGCTCCAAGATGTCTACATTTTTGGATTATATGCTGTGCGAGTTAAGGGGTGCTAAGAAATCGTCACAGGGGAGTCGTCATGTCTGAGCCTGAACATGGTGTGACATTCGGAATGATCAGTTGTCATTAAGGGGGACATGGCCTGGGGCCGATGGGTAGAGGGCCCCATTTTTAGGAGATGTGGGAGTGTGTCGAAGGGAGCAGATTGTGTTCTTGGAGAGCCTATTAAAGCTGACAGGGACGAGGTGGAGGAGTCGGATCTCGGCCTGATTACACCCCTCTCCTCGGCTCCCCTATTGACTGTGGTTAGGATGTAGCTTTCCATTTCCTGCAGAAATAAATTAAAAGTCAGAAGTAATTTGGCTGATGTGGGATGCAGGTGGATTTTTTTCCTCCCCTCTTTGCCTCCAACTTTCTGAATAAAATTCTCCCCTTGCCTAGAAATCAATTGAAGACCCTCTTTGATGAGGGAGGGCTTATTTTCTGCCAGTGACAGTTTTGTGGCAGGGAAAAAGCAGGGATTTGATTAAAGTGGAGATACCACGAGATTGAGGTCTTGTTCCAGCCAGAAGAAGGATAAAGGCCTTTAATCGTGTCTCCTGCACCATAAAAAACCAGGACGTGCCATTAGATCTAAACTGCTTTCAGCACCTAAAATCACCATTTGCGTTGAATCTGAAATCAGTCTCATTAATCAATCAACCAACCAACCAATCAATCAATCAGTGGGCAGATTGTATGTTCTTAAATACTTACATTACCATTTCCCTGTTGTCTCCCTGTATTAATTACTAATTGAAACGTTACAGACAATAAATAAGAAAAGAAAATAATTTGGATAAAAAAAAAAACAGTTATCAGTTATCACTGAACAAATATGACTTAATAAATGTGATAAAATTGTGTTTTTCATAGTGATAAGAAATATCTTCTAACTGTTGGGACCAACAACTTTGTGTAGATATACAGTACTCTGTGTGTGCTTCAATTTAAATTTAAATTAAAATTTTATTTATATATATTGCAGTGCACTGGATAGATGGCCAATCAGAGCTCACCTTGCTTTTTTAAGAGAATGAGCTTTGTACAAATTTACCCATTTCTGAAGGCGGGGCTTAGAGGAAAAACAATAATGTACAGTATGTGGAAAATAAAGTGTTTTTTTGCAACATCATATGACCCCTTTAAGCATACAATTGCAAATATACATACATTATGAAGTAAATGCCTGCCTAAATTCTGTCTCAGAGATAAAGAATACGACAGAGAAATATGTAGCCTATGAGACAAGATTTAAAACACTTAAATAGATCAAGTGGAAGACAATGTATATGTAGCCTATTTTAGTTTAGTGGATTATTAGGTTAGAGCTGGTTTGGTTTCTGAGAAATGCGCAGCGAGACTGTTTGATTTATGATCTTACTGTGCTTATTTCATTCATTTGTATGTCATATCATCCAAGATTTTAATCATTTACTGTAGGTATACATATCAAATAACGTGTATGATGTAGTAGCTATTTTAGCTGATTTACTTCTGCCAAGCTTTGACTTCTATGAGACACACAAAGATGCAGCAACTGGCAATTTAATTTAAACTCTTCATGTTTACACTCATTCATCTCACACACTTACATAGTGATTTTACAGGTTATGTGTAATTTTTTGCTTTGCCTTGAATTACCTATTAACCTTCTGGGTTGTGAGGTGATTTTGAGGCGCCTGAGAAGTTTTGACATGCTCTGATATTTGTGGTTATTTCAGCTACTTATTACATACTATTGATCAACATGTAATTGTTTTATTTTAGATAATTCTTATTGTTGTGTCTAAAGGTCTCTTTGAGGTCTAAGCCCCCAAAAGATGAAATCCCAGAACCGTTCCTGTCCTAAACCATTTTCATATGTATACTTGTTGAAGCCTACAGTATATTCTGAGAGTGAAAAAGGATGCTTGTTGAATGGATTTCTGTATGTCATGGTAATCCGCTTTTCACAAGTCAAAGCTGAATGATTGCAGTCCATCATACGGTACAGTATATATATACAGTCAGTGAGGTCAATAAGTACAGTATTTGATCACCCTGTGATTTTGCAAGTTCTCTTACTTAGAAATCATGGATGGGTCTACAATTTTCAGCATAGGTGCACTGCCACTGTGAGAGACAGAATCTAAACAGAAAGATCTGGAAATCACATTTACTTTTAAAAAGTCCAGCTACACTCTGCTCATGATTCTAAATTAGTAGCACCTGTTTGAGGTTGTTAGCTGTCATAAAGACACCTGTGCACCCCACAATCAGCCAAAGTCTAAGTAGCAACATGGACAAAACCAAAGAGCTGTCAAAAGACACAAGAGACAAAATTGTAGACCTGTTCTTTTTTCACCAAGCTGCTTGGCAATTGCCCCGTTGCCCTTTCCGGCTTTGTGAAAAAAGAACAAATGTTGGAGCAAATGTCAGAAAATAGAATGCCGCTAATGATGACTATCAATGTCCCCTGGACTGGGGCCCCACGGAACATCTCTCCACGTGGGGTATCAATGACGCTGAGAATGGTAAAGAATCAGCCCGTGAATGCCGTGAAGAGAGCTGGGACCATCGTTTCCAAGGCTACTATCAGTAATACACTGAAACGTGATGGTCGTCAAAATCCAGGCCCCTTTGAAGTTTGCCAAGGACCATCTGGATGATCCAGAGGAGTTATGTGGTCAGATGAGACCAAAGTAGAACTTTTTGGTCTTAACTCCATTCGCTGTGTTTGGAGGAAGAAGAATGATGAGTATCATCCCGATAATATTATACCTACAGTGAAGCCTGGGAAGCATCATGATCTGGGGGTGTTTTTCAGCACAAGGAACAGAACGACTGCACTGTATTAAGGAGAGGAAGAACAGGGCCATGTATTGTGAAATACTGGGCAAAAACCTCCTTCCCACAGTCAGAGCATTAAAGATGGGTCGTGGCTGGGTCTTCCAACATGACAATGACCCAAAGCGCACAGCCAGGAAAACCAAGGAGTGGCTCCGTAAGAAGCATAT
>JAUMHQ010000059.1:15887218-15907854 GCA_032361165.1 Enteromius paludinosus
GTCCCCATAAGGTGATAAATACCAGGTGCACACACACACACACACACACACACACATCTACACACACACACACACACACACACACACACACACACACACACACACACACACAGATAATTAGCTCAATTTGATTGTTCAGCTGCAGTACAACAACACACACTGTACCAAACCCTACTAATTGTACTGAACTGTGACGTAAAAACTTTTAAGAGCCCTACAAAAAACATTCACTGTAATATAATGAACATCACTAGGAAGTAGGAATGTTTCTTTTCAGTTTTTTTTTACAGCCATTATTTTCTATTATGAAAAAATAAAGACTCTTTTTATTACTTAAATATGCATTGATGTATAATTGCACATCATTCAGATGAAGACTTTATACATTCATTGTACAATACATTTTGTAAAAACTTGAAATACTGTTTCCAATTCACCTTGATGGAATAATTGCCAGCTTTGCAATTCCTTTAAGACTTAATTAAGAAATGGCTTTATTATAAAACTTTGTTCAGATATCAGTAGCCTTCTTTCATATACCAATGCTATTTACTATATAAAGTATTTAACTAATAAAGTATTTGTCTGTTTCATTAAAAGTATGTCGTGGATGTTGATGGTCAGTGCTTTACATTTGGCTGGGTGTGAAACTGATTCAATTAAAATCAAACTTCAGGGTGGGCCATTTATATGGATACACCTTAATAAAATGGGAATGGTTGGTGATATTAACTTCCTGTTTGTGGCACATTAGTATATGTGAGGGGGAAACTAAATGAGTAAGTATAAGAGATGGGTGGTGACCATGGTGACCATTTTATTAAGGTGTATCCATATAAATGGCCCACCCTGTACTTTTTAAATATAGCCCTTAAAGGATTTTCATCTCTTCAACAAAGATATTTAAATTTTCTACGGTTAACTGGCTGGTGGATTTTACAGTGAGTATATGACAGTGTGGTTCTATTGATATGACTAGGAAAGAATAAATTGAAATTAAATAAATTAAATTGATGCCAGTGGTGGGTCTTATTACTGCTTCCTACAGCCTATGGATGTTGGGATCCAAGTGAGGTCTGTTCTAATCTTGAACAGAATCCCTACAATTGGTTTTGAAAACATGTCTCACTGTTCTGACAACTCTTTGTACGTCAGTGAGGGTTCACAGAATTGCTGGGCAAGATTCTTTCAGACAGTTAAGCTGCCTGCGTTTGTGCACGACAGTTAGTGTATGTTTAGTGTTTCTCCTTCCTATAAGTGATCTGAATTTGGGGGCATTTTCCAGTGAAACAATATAAAAATCAATTTCTTCACAATAACAGAAATGACAGACGTGACAGATGGAGCCAACCCTCAAGCTCTGTAATGACAGAGACTGTTCAGGGAGACAACTTCATTCCATTCGGATTACTCTTGTCTTGTCCCATAAAGCAAACTTTATTAGAAAAGCCAAAGTCAGAGATAAGTTCTCTTTTGAAACTAGGGAAAAAGCTTTAGTTCTTTCACGTCTCACTGTAGATGCACGTTGATAAATGTTTGGGTGTTTAAATCTGTCTTTGTGTGGTCGCCCTTGTATCTCTTTGCTTTTTGAATGCCGCCTTTAACTGAGCATCTCTCTCCCTCGTGGCATCCCGCTCCCATGTGGGCTGTTGTTCAGAGCAAGGTGAACCTCTCTGACATCAAAAGGCATTTCATGTTTCTTTTATTTTAAATGGCAGAGTTTCTGTACCACTAGGCTTCTGGTGCCAAGTTAACTACGCCCTCTGCTAGGATGACAGATCTAGTCATGGCGGCTTCATCCCTAGGCAGAGTTGTGTCTGTCTACAGGTGATGAGGGAGAAGGCCAAAGTGGGTGCTGAGCTCATTGAAGTAAGGATATGAAATTCACATCAGGTACAAGTGGGGGAAAAGCACAAAGGGAGACGATAAGGTGTCGGAGCCATTTTTATGCCTAAATCTACAGCCTCAGATCCAAAGCCCTGCTCCTAGAGCCCATCTGGGAGAAGGTGCTTGTGCTTGAAGTGTGCTCCAGACACAGCGTTTTCACAGGTGCTGGAGCCCATGTGCCATTTCTGATGTTAAGATATGCAACAATGCTGTCCCCTTGATGATCCTTTAGGTTACTGATCTCATCTTACAGTGTCTTCCAAAAGAACTATTTCCCTTCTGCCAAGATTGTACTTCAAGCTGTGTTCATTTCGGCATAGTTTTCTTTTAGTTCATGGTCTTTTGTCAGAAATATCAATTAAATGTACTAAATATTTCAACATGTCTTTTCCATGTATTTAAGTCAATTTTAGTTAGATAGGAGTGGCAACCTCTGGTACTGAAGCGCTGCAGCCCTGCAGAGTTCAGCTTCAACCCTAATTAAAACTCACCTGCCTGTAGCTTAAGTAACCATTCAGACCTTGATTAGCTTGTTCAGGTTTGATCAGGGTTGAAGCAAAACTCTGTAGGGCTGCGGCTCTCCAGGACTGAAGTTCGCCACCCATGGTCTAGGACAGTACAGTTGAAATTGATTACAATTATTGTATATATTGTCTATGCTAAAATAAAGACAAAAAAAGAGACGCTTTTTTATTTTTTTGTTGTAAACTGAAATGTGAAAGGTTCTGAGTGCCTGAGCTTCCTGCAAACAATCTTATTTGTTTCCAACATATGCCAGCAAGCACAGGAAAAAGGAAATTTATTTCTATCATAATCTATGCAAGAGTTATTCTATTCCAACTGTAGGGAAGAATAAAATGTTGTTGTTTTTTATTTACGTGTAAATAACTTTGTTACAGTAATATAAATATACAAAGTGATTCGTATCTACATAAAATAGAGATTCTAAGCTTTCAAATGGTACAACATATGGGGGTATTAGTGCACACAAAGGGTTAAAAATTCAAGGCACAACTTGAATGTAACTTTGGACCCGCCGGCGGGTCCGCAGAGTTTAAGAGATTAAAATAGCAACACAGTCTCACAACAGATTTGTATATATATTTTAAATGTGGCTAATTCTTATGATTTTTTTTTTTTTTACTTACACCTACGGTTTTCTACAATTTGTCTAAAACCCCAGTGAAGGGTAGGTTTAGGAGGAGGATTAGGTGTAGGTAATCCGTACAAATTCATACAAGTTGGTAACATACATACGATTTAGAAAAAATTTTATGAATTTCTACAAGTGAGGTCGTATGAGTATGTACAAATTAGCCATCTCTTAAAATATGTATGAACTGCGGTGAGATGGGGCTGGAAATAATAATATAGGGAAATAACTCTTGAAAGATCATTGAGATATTCATTGTGTGTCTTATCGCGTTGTTGTGTATAAAGTGTATTTGTAATGTGAGTTATACAACCCGAATGCACCACTTGCACATTTGCATGAATTTGTGCAGAAATAAGTTGCAATAGTACATGATCTCATTAATTTCATATGTAATGAATGTTTTCGGATGTATGATCTGTACATTTTGCATCTCAGCGGCATTGATAAAACAGAATCAAAATAAAATACAAAATAACCCTTCGTTTGTTTGTTGACCTTAACGCTGATTTCAAGGAATGTTAGAGATTTGAATCATATTGTTGAAGCATTTTAGACCAAAGAGATGGTAAGAGGTTCTTCAGTAATTAAACATTAAGGCAGCTTGTTTTGTCAAAATCCCTTTTCGCAGACAAAACAAAGCAAAAGGGAAAAAGAAGAGCAAATAACAATGTTGCTATAAGTCCGCTTTTGAGTTGTCTTCCCAAGATAGCTCTGCTTTCACTAAAAGAGAGTTATCTTCTTCCTAACAAGCTTGATGGTATTCTTGGTGCCCGGGTGACAAAGAAAGTGTCTATTCTCCAGAGTGACATGGGAGATGAATCACCAATCAGGTCAGCGGCCAGTCAGTGCCTCAAACTGTGCCCTGATCATGATAAATGGAAAGAGCGAACACAAGAGGCCTGGAGTCTTCACACTGTGGGGGGAGACATCACCGCTTCTGTCGCGTTGTATTGTAAGCCATTCATTTTCAGTGTCCGGACCCTAATACTGTATATTCATCATGTGTGTGTAAGAAATAGACTCTCATTCCGTTGGTGATACAAATGGGCTGGGATTCGTTTCAGACTGACCACTGCCTCTCTTCAGTGTTTACAAATGGTCTCATTCTCACATCTTGCTTTTAGCATAGTCACGTCCCGTTCTCTCTCTCCGTCTCTCACTTTCTGTCATTTCTCTTTCTCTAAAATGGATCACATGCACACAGAGTATATCCCTTCAAGCACTGGTAGTGTTTTGAAGCTATACAGTCTGTCACAGAAATCATATGAAACACTTCTTTCAGAATATCATGGCTCTGTTTTGGCTTTGATCAAAGCCAACAATGTCAATTTCAAGAGATGGCTGAGTAATGTATGATGAAACTGTCAGAAAGTTGTTGCGGCTCTACTGTGCATCTTAAAATTATCATTCTGCTGCTGGAGATTTTTCTGTTTTGGTTCTTTAAGAGATTTAACAGATGTTCTTGTGGAGAGGATTGCAGCCATATTTGTTTGCTTTTGTAATGAGTCATGCTGAGCCATGGTCATGGAGTGCCCTTGCAATAAATGGCTTGGTTAAAATAATACATGCTCAAAAGAGCTGACAAGACATCTCGCTTACCTCGACATGGACAGCAATGAGAGCCAGCATAATTTAACGACACATTGATCTTTACACTATTCTGTTAATTACATTTTAAGCAAACTATAGATGTGGAATTAATGAGAGGGAAGATGATGCCATGGTCTTCATCTCACTTGAGTCAGCAAGGTTGCAGACAGTAAGCTATTTTCTTATGACTTTTCATTTCATAACTATTATTTAAAAAATGCAGTATATCTAACATCTGAAAAACATCTTATGATGTCCAAATGCTTCTCTATTACTTTGCATTCAGTAGACAAATAATCATCGTCGCATTTTCTGGATATAATGTATATATATTTTTCTGCAATGGGATAAAATCTGCTCTTGGCATATAACAACCTCAATTTATAAAAAATAAAATTGCATCCATGGTTGAATTCTGCTTTATTGTTAGAAATCTCCATGTTTTTGTGCTTGTTATGATGGACCCAATGCTTATGAGAGCAAATGATCTACAACAGCATCCTAATAGCAAATAATCCTACAGTATGATGGGTAATGAATCATGTCGTCTCAGGTAAACGGCAATATCAAGATTCAAATAAGAATTCTAAGGTGCTATTATGTATGATCATATTTCTCAGAAGAAGGTTCTTTGTGAAGGCATGTTTTTTTTGATACTCGAACACTGAAGGTAAGTCGAAGGTCATCAATACCGTATTGTAAGATCATTAAATAGTTCACCCACAGACAAAAACTGTCATCCTTTACTCACCCTCATGTCTCTCTAAACCTGTGTGAATGATATGAGGGTGAGTAAATGATGCCATAATTTTCCTTTTTTGCTAATTTATCCTATTAAAATTGATATAGTCATATGCTACGCTATAAAAAGTAAAAGCTATTTAATGTTATATGGTTCACGTTATGTTTCAGCTTCATACACTACAACTCTACCAGGTTTATACATGATACTGCATCCATGCTCATTCTAACTGACATACAGTCTGATTAATGAGTTTAGAGCACAGATATAAACTAAGAATTAAACATTTTCACATTAATCTTTAAAAATGTAATTTACCCGTACATCCAATATGGATGAAAGTTTACCTTAAAAGACCTGATGAGTAAAATTTGATGAATGTGTATGCACCAGGCTGTAGATCAAACCACAGGAAATCAAACTTTTGTCCAAATATGCTATAGACTTTTAATGTACCTTCACCCTTGATTGACAGATTTAATATATTTTACGTCTACATGAATCAAACTCCTTGGCTATTTCATTTCTTTTTTTTTTTTTTTTTTGAGGAAAATTGAAAAGTATTTGCATGTGCGGGGGAGATAGAAATGAGTTTGAAATTAAGTTGGGGGATGGGATAAAGAGATATGCATGCATGCACATGTTTAAAGCTCTCTTAATATTGCTTGCTGAAATACACATAAAAAAAGGCATAATTTCAATTAACATTCATGCGATTGCCTTTAGGCTTATTAGTACAATAGGCAAACACATGCATTGAATTCCCATTACATTTCATTTACTCACAGGTTTGGAAAATTAACTATTTTTAATAACACTTACAGCACTTTACGGATGAAAATTATGTTTAAAAAGTGGGTTAATTGGAGAAAAGCAATCATCCAACCATCCAGTGGAGAGACCTTTTCCAAATGCGAGATTGGACATCGCTGTGCCGAAATATCCTCTCAATAACCTGAGAAGCCTGCATGGAGTAAATATCCCGCTGATGCTCAGTACTGTGAGGAGAGAACCGCGTTATTACCGTTTTCAGCAGGGGGCACCAATCAGAGGGAGAGAGCTCATGTGGAGCCTGCCTTAGACTCCTTGGCAAAGCCATCGGGCTTAATCGTTTTAACCTTCCTCATCAGGTTCTCTGTAAATACATTTCTAATTTATCATTTTCTATATTCCATGCTTCACTCTCCTTGAATATGGAAAAATCATTTGAAATTCTCCACTTCATGAGCTTCTTCTCTGGAGTAATTACTTTAGCACAATAAGCGGGCTAGTAGAGAAGCGGTCCACAGCACACCTTTGGAAAAATGAGCAAGGGAAAAGGGGAGGAAGGTGTAAAAAGAGAGAGAGAAAGACTAAAGGTAAAATTGGGTGAGAGAGGGAGAATCATTTCAAGTGCTTTAAGCTTTCACTTTAGATTTGTTGTTCCCTGTAGAAGCTGTCTTGCTGTGGCAATGGAAAGAGCAGCACATAAATAATGGGCAATTGTGTTGTTGAGAGCATGAATATGGGTAATTGGCGCTTTCTCTGCCGTCCCGATCTAAAGGTAATATTTAAGGGCATGCCCTCTGAAGAGCTGATGCGCTAGAGGGGAGGAGAAGAGGTGTGGTTGAGGGCACAGGGACAGAGGGATGATTAAAGACTGTAGTGACACAGTACATGGAATGGGTGAAAGTTAATCGTGTCAACATCACAGATGAGGACACATTCATTCAATGTCGTCCGGACGAGGACTGGAACAGTCAGAGCGCACGTGGCTTCGGAAAGACGTACTCAGCGTAATTATGACTAAAATCCACCGCTGTGACAGGCGGCAAGTGTTCAGAATCTCAAGGCCTCTAACATGACTTGTAAGAACATGGTTGCACAAAGGTTTGGGTTGTCCTTCTGTTCCACAACTGCCGTGATCTTGTCATCCCAATAAAAGGCATAAATGTCATGGAGGATATTTTAGAAAAGCTGGACTGTTTCAACGGCGGTTTCAAATCCCCCAGCTGCTGTCAAAATACTGTATAGAGGACTTTGTTCTGTAGAAGTTTTAAGGCATTCTGATGTGTCTAAACCAATTTCTGTCTGGTGTTTCAAACGCATTGGACGAACGTGGAAGGATTTTAAAACTTGACCATAAAATCTTGGTTCGACAATCAGGATCTTCTGTATGCATTTCCAAAACCTGTTACATCAACCATTTAGTCATGTATAAAGGCTTAAAATAATTTTACTTTTCTCAAATTGTTGTCACTAGGGTAGTAAATCAATCATTAGAATAAGACTTGTTTATTATTTTGAAAGCTATCGAGACATTATATAAGCAGCTACAACAACCACGTCATCATCTGATGAGATTTTATTCCATTGATTTATTTATTAATTACTTCATTAATCTTCTTAATGCCTAAGATTTTAATTATTTATTTACATAAGAAATTCATACTTTTGTTTAAAAAATTATCTTTCAATATTTTTTTTCCCCCTGAGGATCAAATCAGAATGAAGCATCACGTGATACTGAAGACTGCTGTAAATACAGCTTTGCCATCGACTAAATAAGTTATGGTAATAAATTAAATTTGAAATACCACATATGAAATAGTAAATTGCAGTCAGAATATCTCTGGGAATTGAACCTATTACCTTGCTTTCGCTATAGCACTATATGCTCTGCACAGTCTAAGCTACAGGAACACTTTTAACACACTAAAGTTGTTGAACAAAGCACATTAGGATCTTGAACGTCAAGAAGACCAGTGTTCCAGTTTCTGATTTCGCTGGATATTGCTCCGGCAGAATCATCTGGGAGGCTGTTTATCGGATGAGGAAGTGTAAAAGTTGATGTGTGATTTACAAGGCCATTACCAGGCAGTCTCAAGACACCAGTTCAAGTCAGAAAAGGCATATTGTAATGTCACTGTATGACAAAGCTGGGTGTCTTGCGCATGGGGGGTGTTGAGTGTAGATTATGGAGTCCGCCTGAGGTCTCCTTTTTCAACAGGGGAATTATAGCTAATCGTCCGTGTAATGCAGTGCTTCTCACTTTTTGGCAGGTTTGTAAAAATGGTGAGTTTAGGCACAAGACCTGTATGACAGTCTCGCAATTAGTCCTTCAGCATACAAGAGCAAAGGTGAGCGAGAGCGCCGGCGATATTAGATTATCAATCATCATGCTTAACCATGAGCACCCTCCCGCAGGGAATGGGAGACAAGGAAAAAAATGGAGCGATAAACCCTAAAAGTGAGTCATTATTATTTAAAACATCCATCTCTGCTCTTAAACCCTTCACCTTCCCCAGAAGAAGTGCTCATCTCTACATGAATGGCTTGTTGTCTTGTCGAAGGCCACTTAATAGTAGCATGGCGGTCTCTTGGGGCCTGTCTCATTCCTATGAGTGGGACAGAAGGCCCTGGAAAACTCATTCAAGACTCTGTTTGCCGCTCTCGTCTGCCTGTAGTAGTCAGCAGAAAAGAGAGAGGGCTCCATCTACTAGCTTGTGAGCTGTCAGCTTCTATTTGGAGTGTGTATTTGTTCCTCTCCACTGGCTTTATTTATTTATCACAAAATATGCGTCAGGGGTTTGACTCACAGGAAGACATGCCAAGACACACATAAAACTAGCAGTGTCAGGACTGTTAACACTTCACTAGACACCACTTTCGTCAGGAAAAAAGCAGGAGCCATTGATGCTGTTTTCAGTCAAAGTCAACTCCGTTTTCATGACGGCAAGCTGGAAGAATCAGCCTGTCCTCTGAAAATCACTTGAACTGGCAAAAGTTGCCATGGACTGTCAACACAAAAGAGGAAAGATCAAAAGGAATTGGCGGAGGAAAAAATGAGGAGAGCTCTGTATTCTGTGGAATGAATTCAAGTGAATGTAACAACTATTTATGTGTATATGCAAAATGGTTTATAGCGACATGTTGTTTGACTGTTTGAAAGTTGAAATTCAAAATAAGAAAGAAAGGCTAAATTGATAATGTATGAAAAATGTGTTTAAAAAAACGAATAGGGGTGGCTTGCCTTCGCTGGCAGTGGCAGAGGAGGCTGTGCACCTGCCTTCACTGTCAAGCACCAGTAGGCTTTGGTGATTTAGTTTAAGGTAAATTTAGCACAGGCCACTGGAGACTGGGAATTCAATTCTTTTTATAATACAATAGCTCTCTGTGTAAAAACCACCAAATATATTATCCACAGGTGGGTGGTGGGGGGTCTACAGTCATTAAATCTGTCAAATTGAAAAGTTTGAAATTGATTTTCTTTTTTTTTACTCTAAACTCCCATTTCTTTTCTTTTTTTGGACTGAAATGCAAAATTTACAACAACTAGCGAAACCACTTGGAAGTCATAAGGAGTCTTCATCACACAGCCTGGCTGGTGGGGGTATTATGTTTGTTTTTCTGTGTGCATGTGGTGCATTTGTGTGAGCTGTCAGGTACTTGGTATCCAAATTTAGCAGCATGAAATCCAATGAACACTCAGACTTTGAGTTATAATAAATCAAAGGATCTTGCTTAAAAAAAAAGGGCCCATTTCAAAATGAAATCAGGGGCCGGTTGCATAAATCTGTTTTAGATTAGTTTGCAAGTTAGTTGTGTAAAACTTGAAAAGACTGGCCCTTTTAAGTTAGTAGCATAAAAAAACGTGCGTGGTCGCAGTCGCATTAAGAGATGATGAAGGAGACGTGAAAGGGTGGACATCGCGTTGGTTTTATATGAATTACTTTATCCCAGAATATTTGTTTTCGATTAGACTGTCTTAGTGTAATAGTAGACATATTAAGTTTTCTACAGATATAACTCTCATGACTCTTTGTGGAGTTTTTGAGTTCCAGTTCAATTCAATGTCGCGTTGCTAAATGAAGATCACGCAGACCAACACGGCTGGCAGCGCACCCTGATTGTTTTCTTCATTTTCTAAATGCACAAAGTTGTGTTGTTATTATATGTGTATACAAATTAAAGTAGACCCTTCACAGATTCGATTGATGTATTGCTCTTATCTGTACGATCAAAACTTAATGTGTAAACTACAAATCCTTACTTTGATTCTACATTTCCTTTCATATACAGGCTGTCATTGAGCTAGAGGAACTGCGGTGAGGTCCACGGTTAAAGCCCACTTCTCTTTGATTCACCTGAGACTCTATAAACACTTCATTGTCCTTCTGATTTTTTGTAATTTTCCTTTCCTTTAATTTTACCGGATGAATACTTGAATTTATTTGTAATACAAGTGTTTGTTGTTAGTTAGTTTTTTTTTTATTTCTTTTGTAATCTCCAACGTTTTTTCTTGAAGCAAACACTGTTGCACATGTTTTTTGTATTTTACTTGATAATGCAATGTGAATTAGACTTTCTGAGTTTGCCTTATGCAACAGGCTTTCTCTTGTCTGGCCCATATATTATACAATAAATGATGGGCTACGTAAATAAGAGCCTTGTTTAAATAATAGCTGAAAATATGAGCAAGTAGGGCTGTAAGTCTAAAATCGATTTCTTTGAGTGACTGTGTGTACAGTATGTGTGTCTGCTAGTTAAAAGCCACAAGCTAGTGATTAACCAGTGATGCTGATACATGTGCAGAGTAATCTTGAATGAATACTTCAGATGAAAGTACATCTTGATAACATTAACTGGCTCATCTCGTCTGAGTGTGATGATCAATGGAGTCATGGAGCAGAATTTATGGGTCATTACGGGATTGGATGCTGTGCCAGCAGTTATGATTAGAAGCTGACTTATTAAGACATTGATGCTTTAAATTGAATTTAAGCCATGAAGCATGCATGTGACTGAGCACTAATTGTTACAAATGAAAGCCCTATTGGACATAGCGTTAAGATGTTGATTGCATTCCTTTAGAGGCAATATGATGTGTGGGCGTTTTGGGGAAGTTAATATTTCTTGATTTTTAGAAAAAAACATGTCATTAACCAGATTTTCATTAAAATTTACAAAAATATTGATGTTTATCTGTTTATGATTCCACTTGCTTTATAACGTCAGTTTTAATAAAAGCAGCTCTATTTCTCATGAAAAGATCATTTCATTTATGTGATACAGTATATAATAGAAAAACAAGGCAAACTAATGGAGCATATTTTGGAGTACTTACAGCAACGTTTTGTCGGTCTTGGCAACCTGATGAAACACTAATGTACCGCTATACTTTCACAGAGAGGTCTGACCAAGTTTTACATTTTACTTCACAGACTTTCTGTTCCATGGCATCCCGGTCTGTAATAGAGGGCTCCAGCAGTGTGAATAGGAAGCTCATTTGGTCATTTTGTAACCCTGCCAGTGCTGCCCCAGTAGGTCCCCCATCGTCACGCCGTTCCCCCGCTGCTGACCTTCAGTGTGCGGACGCAATGTCACGGAAAAGGTTTGTTGTGGTTGAGTCCCATCTGCAGCTCTTTTTAGCTCTTGCTGCGTGAGTGAAATGAAGGGAGAGAGAGATGCCTGTGTGGCGTGCTAAACATGGGCTACTCAATACTCCTGCCTGTACAATGTCGGCACTGTGGACGTGTGGGCTCAGGTTCACCAGGCCCTAGAGAGGGGAGAGGATCCCAGTCTGCCACAGGCACATTTCCCCTTCCCCTTCCAAATGGGGCCTTAATGATTTATAGATGTTTGCTTTAAAAAGCCATTGGCATTAATCCCATGGCTCATTAACTGTTTAATTAAAATTAAATTCAGTGGTAGGAGTTAAGCAGATTGAAAGTGTTCCTCCTTGGTAGGTGGCTGCTAGATTGCCTGGTTTTTAGCATTTCTCCTTGATGTTTAGGGAATGGTTTTGAGTGGGGAATGACACGTGAAAATGATCAGCCAATGGGAATAAAGAGCATCGACATCGAATGCGTGGAATAGATTAGTGCATTAGCGCAAAGGCCTGTGCTTGTAAGCGCAATCGCATTAATATCCACGGAACAGCCGTGCGAGCTTTACATTTATCTCAAATTCTTCACAAAAAATTTTCTACAGTACATCGGCCTATCTTCGCACAACACCGAAAGCCTGTGAAATGCAGTTCGCGCCATAGGGCAAACAACGAGACCTTCTGCCTTTTCTCTCCATGTTGGAAACCTTAGTCTAACACAAGCATATACTTAAAAGCCTGCTACATAAGCCGGAGGCTGACAGCAGGAAAACAAAGAGTAATATTTGGAAGCATTTTCTGTAACGCTGATACAGGATAATTAAGAGGCTAGACTTCTTCACCAGCAGCGACGGTTGCGGAGTGCTTTAAATTGCTTTCTAAATGGGTCTATGTTACCTAATATGCGGTTTTTATGTGTGTTTCAACAACCTGAGGGAGAGATGGAGCGAGAGGGGAAAATGGCCCTAGATTGATCGCAGAGCTCCTAGTTGTAACCCTACGCCAGCTTTCGTCCCCAAACTGGTTTTTATAACGTTTAAAATAGCATCCCGGTAATGGCAAACATGGGCACTTTGCAGGACAAGCTGTGGTCAAATGTGCTGGGAAATGATAGAAGGTCAAAGATATAAGTCCACTGAAACAACCCCCTGATCTCACACGTGCTCCGTTGGCCGTCTCAATTGTCTGACAGCACCAGCATTCTTAAGAGAGTGAATTCTAGAAGGCTGCTTGGAGTTGTTGAGCAATTATACAGTGCTGACTTGGTCTGTGCCTTTTGGGTTCTGAATTTGATTACACTGTGGGAGGCTGAGTATGCGTATGGCAAGTTGGGAGAGACTGGGAGAAGAGGCAAACTCTGGTGAAGTGGCTCGGATGACTTGAAAAATGGTGCAAGGCTTCAGTTGTGAGTGTGATACGCTACAAGCCCCCCTCTCTGTGGGTGATGTTTCAAAATTTAGAGCAGCTCCCAAAAACAGCAGGACTTCTGCTGAAAGAAAGAAAAGAAGAGAATGATAAGATGAATAAATAGACCAGAGCTTGCTTTGTTCCAACTTATCACATCTAAATCTGTTGTAGACAAAACAACAGTCGTGTATTGTATGCCTTGTGTGCCATTGTGTTGGAAAACCAGATGCTTCCAGCCAATCAAACCACCCTCGGAGGATAATTTGATTCTAAATTTTGGACTCCAAGGTGTGTGATTTCAGATTCATAAATATAATACAATATGCAGTTACATTATGCCTTATGCTGAATCAGAGAATAGATCAGAGTGTTTTATTGTTATCTGTATACATGAATTCAGGTTCAGCAAACAATACTGAAAATAGGTTCACTCCTCTGTTTAAATGGCAGCATCTTAGTCATCGAGGGTTTAGGCCTTTAGTATAATTATTTCTTTCCTGTTGCTGGCAGGTGGCCAGAGATGAGACAAGCTGGCAGGCAGTTTCACATCAATATCCAAACTAGCCACTAGGGTGCACAGATATGGTCAGGGACGTTTAAAGGCAGCTGGTAAGTTGCTCTGGGCTGTTCCCACTCAACCAAGGGTTTAAATTAATTTTAATGATGGGGATGACTTTAAAGAAACACGTCTGCTAATTTTTGTTTGGCTTACAGAGACACGGGAAGCTTTTCTCCACACCAATGGAGAAAGAGCTCATCTGATATCTCTTGATTCCAATGATAATTGGTATCACATGGAGTAATGCAATTATGCAATGAAAAGGAGAGAAAAAAAAAAGACGTTCTTTGGAAGGACCAGCCATTTGGCAATTTCATGGATACTACAAAGAGCTTGCGGTGGGACCAATTAAGCCAGTTGAATTCATTGTGGGTGAAAGTGTTCCTAAATTTATTTGTCATGTAATTATAGCACTTAAGTAATTAGCTGTGTGTAAGGATTGGTTTTATAAATTAAGCCCACAAACACTTTTGAAAGTGTAATTTAACTAAAACCCAAATAAATATAGACTTATGTTATGTGTTCTTTTTCTTGAATATATAATCTATCACAAGCCACAATGGGTTTAATAATGAAGCATGCACATTGGTCTAACTATATAAAATTCTCACTTATAGTGTTTGTTGCTGTTCTCTGCTCATCTTTATTCCTTCCACGCAAAGCTCAGAAAGTGCTAGACTTAGTGAAATATAGGTGAGAGCCTTGGGAGTCTTTGCCTGTTAGTCAAACAAGATTTGGCCTGTCTATCCCAAAATTTGTTGCATAAGCCTGACTCAGGATCATTGATTTATTTTTAATTGACTGAAACGCTGCAGTGTCATTTGATTTGACTCAATTTGGCAAAAACTAGCCTCTAATCTTTCTCTAATTCTCTTTTCTTTCTTTCTTAAAAACTAAAATATATTTTGATGGGATTACATGCCATAATATTTTAATCATTGGGCAAGAGGCTTACTATAAAATACTATATACATTATATTTGAAAATGTCTTCCAGCAACCTCCTAAAATTTGGCTTTTTGATATCTGCTAGACAACCAGATGTAAGTGCTTTCATAGTATGTTAATTTGTACATAGTTTCAGTTCAGAAGTGACACTGAGGCAGGTGCTTATGTCTGAAGTTGGATTTCATAGCAACATTGGGGCAAAAAGGGCAAAAAGAAAAAAAAAAACAGAAAGAGAGATGCATATAATCAATGCCTTGTCTGCAATCAATGGTGACTGGTAATGCATAATATAAGGCTCCCAACCTTTGGGACATACAACCTCTATGGTGTAAATAACATCATTTTATTTTATTGTGGTATAGCAAACATATTGAATCTGTCACAAAAAGGTATGGATCTCATTAAGAATGGCTTGCAGCCTCACATTTTTACTTTTCACCCACATGTAAACTAAAGATTAGCTCTTGTAACATCTTGAGCCATTGTTTGCATGCAGGGTGTGACACTGTTTAAAGAGAAATGTTAAATTTCATATGATGAAGCAGCAAGGGAAAACCCAAAGCTTTTGGTTTTGTATGCACCTACACGCAGATGCATAGCTGCCATTCCAAGTCCCAATGAAGGTGTCTATCAAATGCAATTTCCTCAAAGCTGTTCCCATGCACTGGCATTCATTGATACAGTTATTTCAGGTGCTTGTCAAAAATGTGTTACAAAAAGCATTGGGAAATAACTTCATGTTTTTATTATGGAACTGCAATGATGAGGACATCATTCTTACCATATTTTATCGTAAAGTCCAGAAATGTGTAATTAAAAATGCACTAAAATCTATATTGATGTTCTTGTCTGCTGAATAAGTGTTCTAATAATTATGACAAGTCACATGACCAGATGGTTGGCAGATATTAAGTTTAGCAAATTTCCGTTATGGACAGAATTAATTAGAGCAGATTGAGGCCGATGGCAACAGCTCATGTGACAAATGCAGAAGGAAACAGCTGTCCTGACTATAAGGAGGATTCAGTAACTGAACAAATTAGAACTCATTCTAATTGTTAATACTGTAACTTGAATTATGTTGGGAAATTACCCATTGTTTTATTAGTTTAGTCATTATTAAGAACAGCTACATACGTATATGTTGAAAGTGTTTGTTTACAATGACAGCAATTAAAAAATATTTAAAAATACATTGAACCAAAATAATTATCCATTGTTGAAGTAATGGTTCAGCATGGATGGGTGGCCTCTGGACTGCAGTCTCCACAGATTTAAGGCTCCTGGGGGTTGCAGATAGCATGTGACCTCACACACTTCTCTTGTCCTTGGTAATGCCTTGAGGCTGGATGAGGGGGGGAAGAACAATTTGTTTGACTTCTTGTACCTTGAGGATACATGTGCTAGTGCTCAAATTCTGGAGCAATCTTATTGCCCCTACACACATTGTCTGCTGGTCACTGTTTAAACACAAGAATTTATATATAACATTTAGAGGTTCAAAAATTATTTCCTTTCATAGTATGTTTTGGGTAAATGCTGAAACATAAAATATGGACTTTCTAGCATCATCTTAAACGTAAGCAGCATTGCTTATTACAGCTTTAGAAAACTAAAATATTTAGAAATCCTTTATTTCATTTATTATAGATACATTTATATATTTTGACCATTTCAGATATATATTTTAGAGCTCTCTCTTAACCCTGTCCCCAATCCTAAACGATAAACATAAAACAAAAAAATAAATACCTTTATAAATTCATTTATTATTTTAAAATGTTGATTTAATTCAACAAAATTTAGACACATATTATGCCATTCAGATGACTGGGAAAATGGCTCATTTATCCTCAAATTACCCTAGTCTTATTTAAAATTGTGCAGTCCTCTGAAACAAGCTGGCACTGAAAGTCACACAAAACAGAATTCAATTTTATAATATCACATTAAGTACATGGGTAAACCTCTTAAACATGTAAATATGAATGATTAAATTTTTAGATGCTGCCAGGATGTCAATATTGTTCCTTTTAGTGTCTATACAAACTACATTTTGCGTAAATGACATGCAAATATTCAATATCAGATGAAATTGCCAGTTTGTATCACAAACACAACCACAAGATGGCAAGAAGAGCACAAAACAAATATGTCTTGCCTTTATTTGTCAAAAGAAAACCCTTTCCCTCCAATTTGTTAACCATCTGCTATGTATATTAAGGTTATAGGAATGCTTGTGAGGTGTTAAATCGTCTTTGCAAGGAGAAAAGTTGCTGGGTTCTGAGGTCCCCAATGATTTCAGTGATGCATTGAAAAATCAATTAGAATACTTGCCAAAATGGATCATGGCGACTAATGATGGCATCATATTGCTCTGGGTAAACAGCTCAATACTCTCCCTGGTGAACTGTGAAAACACATTTCTCTTAAAGGAAAATGGTGCATCAAGCTACGGGAAGGGCGCTGCAGTTTGGAAGAAATCCAAATTCATATACAAATGGTATGCCTCAGTTTAATGCATCTTCATTTGAAGCCGAATCATAGGCTTGACTTTTGGCCAAACAACTAAATTCTACAAAACATTCAGGATCAAAACGTTGACTGCTGCCAACTGTTGGACTGTATTTATTGCTCAGTGCATTGCGAGTGTCTCGCATAGATGCTCTAAAAGTGGAGAAATCATTGTTCAGTGCACGGACTGTGACACATGTTTGAAAGCTCACTTGATAAACTTCTCTCGTGCATACTGCAGTTTAATCAAATTCTGCTTAAAAAGGCTCGTGGTCATGCTGGGCAGATTGAAATAAACAAGTCATTTGTAGCCATGGGTCTCCAGCCCTTGACTGAGAGAAAAAGTTTTGATGGAGCTTTGAGTTTCTTACTGTGACAGTCTTGGCTGTGCTAGTGGCACATCAGAACCACATATCACCCTACGCTGACACCCTGCGTGTCCCTGCCAGCGATGGGCCATCCACAAAACACCCCGTTTGCAGTAACACCCAAAGCAAAACATGTGCTTCCCTTACTTACAAGGACGTGGACAAGATACAGTGACTTGATGTGCATTCAAGTTAACGGTTAACTTCAGCGTAGGCGTTTAGATGGGGGGAGGGGAGAGACAATAACGACTTTAAAAAAAAACAAATTCTCCCTAAACTACAAAATAATTGTATTATTGATATTATTAATGCTAGCTAAACTGTGTGATGCTCCTCAGTGTAAGTGAGTCATTAATTAAGTTATAATTTATTAAATTATAATATATATATATTTTTAGATATGTATTTAAAAGAAACTACTTAGCATTATAGGTGCTATTTCCTGATTACTGCATTGATTTGTGTTTATTGTTGTGTTGTAGCCAGGCATGAAGTCATATGTGACTGGTTACAGTCATACTAAATGTGTGTGACAGGCCTGATGTTGTTTCCCTGATTAACAAAATCATTTGTTGTTCATCTTCATGTAGGCAGAAATAAACATGATTTGGCGACACAGTGTAAAAGATATCAAATCACCCTCTCTCTTCTGTTGCAACTGCAACTTACAGTACATTTCGACAGAAACAAAGGAGTGTACATTGGTGAATTTAAAAAAGAGTTTTCCAACATACCACAAACATATTACAAAAACACACCTTAGTTTTCTTATATGTAATGCAGTGTACCTCAAGGCATGATGTTATTTACATTGAATGGTCATTGCTTGTTTCCGTAGCAATCTTCTAATTCATATTATTTATTCCACATCTCCTCTGCACTGAATCATTCTCTTAGCTGCGGCATTATTTACACAATGCAATTCAAGTTATGTCAACATTAGAACAGAAGAAGATAAAATATATGCCAAATATAAATGACCACAATTTGAGAATTTTTTTCTTGCTACCGATCCTCCTACAGCTTTCAAAGACGTTAGTGTGAAAGAGCTACACTACTGCTCATTTATCTAAAGCAGCAGTTTGTAAGTCATCCTACGCACACAGTATTCATTTTGCATTCCTGTGTGAGGGGAAAAAAAATACACTTTTTTCATGACATTCAATCAGTCAAATATTCATTGCTTTATTTGGTTACATTTTTAGGATGCACTTTTTTATAAATAAATCAATAAATAATATTTGGATAACCTACTGTTAGTCTTCTTTCTCTCTGAAATGCCCTCTTACAGCACTTAATTATATTATGAGCACTTTATATAACATCATGCTGGATAATACTTCCCGCAATGGCACATCAATATGTTTTTAGAGCTTTTCACAGAGGCCCCTTTTATTTTAAGCCAGACAATATATGAAAAAAGTTATGCTGAGTCTCTCGTGTCTTTTTCAGAAGGGCCACTTCAGTGAAGATGTGAATGTTTTGACCCGCATGGATATTTGAGAGTGCGCCCCATTTGTTAAAGTCCATTGGGCTTTCTTTCAAAATTGGTTTCAAGCTACGAGTGGATCCCGGTGAGCAAACCTATTGTGAACTTATTCTATGTGAATGGCTCAACACAGCGATGTGTTTCCACCAAGTATATGCGGCCTTTAAATGGGCGTTGAAAAAATATCATCAGCATAATTTCTTATCTACTCTATTTTCATGCAAAATAACACACAAATGCACCTTAAAGTAGACACAAAAAACACATTAAGCCATGGATCTTCTAGTGTATTGTATGACCTTACACTCTTTCTTTCTTTGCTCAATCCAGTCCTCTATTACAGACAAATGGCCCCTTTGTCTGGCTTCAGAAAGTTTTTGACACTTTGACTGTTAGGGCTGTTCTGGCACAGAGAGATGGAGAAGGGAAGGAGGGGAGGAGAGGCTGTAGAGGATGGAGAAGACACCACCATGAAAGGACAAGAAACTGTGCCAGCCCATTGTTATCAGCGCCGAGATGAAAGGCTGGCTAGCTAATGAACATCTGCCTGACACAAGCAGGTACTTCAGGAGGCTACGTCTCTTTGAAATGGACCATTGAGCAGAGCAGCTGTTCGGCTCCCATAGACCTTGTGGACTGATGTAAACCTGTAATTAAAGGGCATTCCAGGAGGAAGCCACTGAGACAGACAGACAGAGAGAGAGCGAGCCAGTGCCCACGCTAATGTGTTTTTGAGGCGATTTCGAGTCAGATTTCGAAATATCATGAGTGGCAGGGTTGATATGCACACTGAGATATCTCTGTGATGCACCAGAGGGGAGTTTATTTATAATTAAGCATTTATTTATAATTAAGCAATTAAACTGAAATCCCTGTGAAGAGGCAGGACAGACATCATGTTGCGGTGGAGGGTGAGCGAGGCATTTTGCGGTCCAAATTGCCCTGTTCCCTGAAAGAGGCCTTATTTACTTGTAATTTATTTTTAATGCTGTTATTATTATTATTATTTTTATTCTATACGGACAGTTTTAGTAAAAGTGCTCAGACCAATCAGATTAAAAGTTGCCCTAAGAAGTTTGGTACTAATTAAAAAAGTTGTACACTGTAAGAAATAAGCTGTTTATGTCCCTATATATTCATATTTAAATATTAATACTAGTGATGTCCTAGTGTGTTTTTTTTTTTGTTTGTTTGTTTGTTTTTTTAGACAGGTAAGGGAGTTAATTATAGCATATAACTTAATTTACATAAAACTCAGAGACGATCATGCTGATCCATGTCAATAGATGGCAGCCCATCCAAAATGTAGATGAGTTTGTTTCTTCAAAACGAGAAAGCAATTTTATGGATAGAGGGCTTATAATTTAGCTGGAAGCAGCTATTTAAAGTTAAAAAAAAAAAAAAAAAAGGTTTTTGGTGTGTTTGTTTATTACAAACAAAACTTTTTACTTTACAGTATCACAGTAATTGATCAACTGGAGTCATTGTTTTTTAATTAATTAATTAATTATTATTTTTTTAATTACTCTATACTTGCCTGAGATGCATCAGATGGAGGGAGAACATACAAAGGAGGAGTGTTCTTTAGGGTCTTTATTACGCCAACAACA
>JAUMHQ010000059.1:15935811-15959856 GCA_032361165.1 Enteromius paludinosus
GCTGACAGGTAAATAAACAGCACATGGGACTGGAAAAGAAAAAGGACAACAGACATGGAACGCCTGGGGGCGTGACAAAAGCATTGTGAAAAATCTATTTGTGGTGACCAATCAAGACAGACTTGGCCAACTGACCAATCAAAGCAGAGTTGGCTCTGGCAGAATTGATTCAAACGAACCGTAACTAAGTAATTGCAAAACGATTCTAATATTAAATGCATATTCTGAGACAAATATGATGTATTCTGACCTTGGATGCATTTAAACCTGTTGTAGGGGACTTCAACAATATTAGGACATTTAAAATACCATATTACCTGCTCTTTAAAGGGAAACTGTAGTGTTTACACAATTAAATTGCCAGTACTCATCATGTTCAAGTTATCTATGTGAGGAAGTGGTGATCAACGTCTGACTGCCCCTGTGGGAGTTATGACATGTGCTCATGATGAATTCATCTCTGGTAGTGTGAGTTTGGCCAAGGTCCACACCTCTTCACAGACCTCGTGGGCAGAACATATTAAATGCTGTGGTTGATTTCCCCAGGGAGTTCCTATATGTTGTTCACTGCTAAGGTTTAAAAAAGGAGTGAATTCCATTACAGCGTTTTGTCTGTCATACAATAAGCTGAATCTGACATTTTACCGATAGAAAATGTCATGTTGTCGATCATTAGACTTACACCGATAGTGGTCAGGATGTGTAAGTTGTGCCGAACAAAGGTCACAAACACCCACAGACGTGTTATTTATTTATTTTATTTTATTTTTTTATCAGTTCATCAGTTGTTGAGCTAACATATTTGTGAATTGTGCCAACTGAAGAATCATTTTTGTTCATTATCTTTTCAAGCTTTGTTAATTTTCTATTCTTCAGAAGGATAAATTGACTTCACTCAGTTGCACTCACTACAACAATTAGGCAGCACCCACAAGGGAAGAATTTAAATTGAACTTTTAAATTTTGTTGCATACAGCAACAATTAATCAATATAACTAGACTGTATTTGTCTTTTTCCCAAGGCGTAATGTTCCATTCTGGGATTCTTTTGAAGTAGCCAAAGTAATTGACAACAATGTTTTTTTGCATTGCTTCATCCTCCTCACAACAAGAAGAGCAGCCTTTGAATGCTGTCCAAGGTGTCCTGTCTGGCTCAGTTCAGAGCGTCAGTTGATTCACGGTGTGCTTGTTTTTGAGTAGTGTTGCATATTTGACAGGCAGCAATGGTAGAAATGGCATGCTGTAATTAGGCATCACAGCCAACAGCTGTCCATGGAGAACTCTGTCTGGAAAGGTGTTCTGTGAGAAATATTGTACTGGGCTGACTGCCTGCCTCTTAATGTGAAATATGGTGAATTTCTGATATTATTTGAAAAAGGGTTTTGTAGTAATTTTATCATTTGGCTTATTTCTAAGCACTGCACTAGTGATGCTTGCAAGACAGCTGGGGTCAATTACATTATATATGACATTCTGTTCATGTAATTTATGACATAGCTATCCATAGCAACCATTCATTGACATACTGTACAGTATAAGTTTTTTTAAGATCTTTATTGCAATTTATTCTAAGAAGCTACGTATGTGGGGGGAGGAGCTATCAAAATAGGGCAATACCCTTTTGGGGTAGGGGCATTTTTGTTTTGGTGATTTGAAATAGCAGCATAATGTTGCTTTATAGTTTTGTTGAAACCATCATACATTCTTTTTTAGGATTCTTTGATTCACGGAAAGTTCAAAAGAACAAATGATCATTAGAAAAAGCAGTATTGTGTTGCTCAGTTTTGTTTGCGTTGCTTCTCTCACATCACCCAATATGCCTTTGTGCACCATTGATAAGTGTAATGTAAGAAAACAAATAAATAAACGACAGCACTACCTGGAGGGGAAATACCATCCACAAATCCTAAAAAAAACTGTTACCACCTTTAGAGGTTTTCTTTTCTTTCCTAAATCTATACTATAAACTACAGAAGTCTTGTCATTTTGGACCTTAACTGGTTTTGAACAACAAAAAAATTGACTTATTTTAACTCAAAGCACATCTCCAAAGACTATAAAGGCATGAAATCAGGCACTCTAAGTGTAAATGAATCCTGTGGCTATTGGTGTGCCAGGACAGAGGGTATGCATAGTATAAGTCCCCTACTGAGTCTGCCTCAAACCAGACATCTTCATGAGATGCTGTTTCATCTTCATGCTTTTTTCATAAGCAATTTTGCTGAGATCCTACCAGATCTGACAAGAATTTGATCCATGTATCACATAACCCCCGTTGTGATATGTACGGCAGTGGGAATATGTGGTTATGGCCACTGAAAGCTGTGGGTACATAACTGCTGCTGTATGTACTGTACATGAGGAAGTATTAGTTATGCTAGTGAAATACAAGTACATAATGTGGATTTATTTTTATCTATTTGATATTGATGCACTGTTATATTAATGCCTCAGATAACATAATATAACATGGACTTTACATGTGAAACTTTGACTTGTTATAGTTTAGGGGTATTTTGTCCTGTTTAATTTCATCGTTAGTAGCATTTTACCTTTACTACGAAGTGTCATCCACATTGCATCTTTTAATCTTGCTAAGTAAAATATTTTCCCTTATTGTAATATAAACCATCAGCCTTTGGTACAACCTTCGTCTTTTATCCCTGTGCCAGAATTGTTCTTGCAATCTTAAATCCCCATCGGAAATAAACGTTTGCACCGCACAGAGTGATATTTTGTCACATTTTTATTTTTGACATGCTTTTCCCCCCTTTTTTCTGATTTGAAATGCAGCAGAGCGAATGCATGAGCTAAATATGACAAAATCTCAAACATTTGGAGCTTGCTACATAATGTGACAGAGAGCAAGGGAATATGTCTCGGGTCTCCCTAATGACAACAAGAGATTTGATTTCAGTTTGAAAAGATGGAAGGAAAAGCTTGCTGAACGCTCCTGCTGATTGACTTAGCAGAAATAGCAACGTAATGCTAGACTCCTTTCAACGTGCATCAGGCTTGTGCATGGTCTTCATTGTCAAAGCCCTGTCAATTATCTATTCTGCATGCTGGAGAGAAGGTACCCTGCTCCCTTTGAAACTACTTTGTCCTTTTGGCGAGGATTTGTATATTCAGAGTAACTCTACAGATAATGTGAATAATTGGGAATTTAATGAGGCTTTTATGCACCACTGTGGCATTTTGGCCTCCACCAGTGAGAGAAACTCTGTCCCTGTGCATGTGGATCATATATTTTAACTATGCACATGGGTTTTGACAGCAATATCAAGCAGTTAATTATATCATGGATGGTGCTTGTACATCTGAAACAGTTGGACCTTATGAGGGCACTTTTCATATTCCAATCACTGATTGGAGGAGACTGATTGGAATATGCTCATAACACCAGCTAAAGATCTGAGCATGAAAGAGTACAGCCGACGAAAATAAATTTCACTTCAGTTTCTAATTCAGTTTCTTATTTAAATTCTGCACTCATTAGACAACTACATCTAGTCACAAATTCATTATTGCCTGTAGAGCGCATGGCACAGCATTTGTTTATGCAGCCATTATACTGTAAGTCTATACAGTGTTTGTTATAAATTATACATTCATATCAGTTGAATCATACCCTCCACTTTAGTTTTACAGAGAAAGTTGACCTAGCACAGTCAGCAGTAGAGGTTGAATAAAGTTGCATGTTGGTGGCTATTTTTTTGTATTGACCACACAATCAATAGAGCTTCCTATAGCGCAAAGCTATTGAGGATAATATTGCTCGATTTTTCACAGTTAGGGTGTATTAGTTCCATGAGAGCTTCTCTATTGATTCAACCCAACCAGGCTATTCAGAGTTATTTTTTGTTAAGGTGTGTTATGTTGAACCACGTAGGAGAGTCTTGGTCTTGTCGACTTGACTTACATTTTTTACAATATTTTCTTTAATACTATACACAACAAGGCATGACCACAGTTTGTGAACCAAAACTAGCAATGCCTTTATCTTTTCTCCATTCAAATGTCCATTTCTATTCATATTTTTCTTATACTGTGTACTGCAGACACGTTAAGTCATTTGTGAATAAAAGTATCATCCGTTTCCTTGGTCCAGCATGTCTCTTTTTGATGTTCAATTCAATATTCATGAATCAAATGGAAAATTCCATTATTGCGTATTTGTGTTGGAGATGAACTCCTCTCTGTTGTTAAAGTGCCAATATTAAAACATTAGCTGTGATGAATAGCAAAAAGGCAAGGCTGCAGCACAGTACTAGAGATGCAGAGATGTGTGGTAAATGATGGCCTATTGTGTGTGCATGTATCACTCACCCAGAGCTTGGATGCTATGACCTAGCCTGTCTCTAAGTGCTATAATGAACTGGGCAAGCATTGATGAACAATGTGCGATGCCTGGGGGGCAGAAACTACGGGAAACGCTAAAGCAACGCGCATTATCGTCCATCCCGCTTTCCATTAGTGGTGTGCAATGCACCTATAATACGCCCCATGGGAAAGACGGGAATGTTACATTTGAAAGATTGCAGGGTCATGTGATATTTAGCAGGTAGGACTTCCCGTTGAGCGCTGGAAAAAGAGAGAGAGAGAAAAAAAGATGGCTTTTGAATGCATTACTTTGTTTTAATGGAGTAAACTAGATACCTTTTAATATTTTTTTATGTATTTGCAGTGCTTTTGGATTATTAAGTTTCCCTGTGCTCTGGATATCACTGTTCATCTGTTAAAGCCACTGTCTAGTGATTAAGATTCAAACAACTGTGCTTTATGTTAAATTCAATGTTAAATGTCAAGTTTTTTTAACTGAAATCAAGCACGCTTACCATTCTTTCCTCCCTTAAGATCCTTTGCCAAGGAGATTTAGTGAAACATGAGGGCTTTGGCTCGTAGATTAGAGCTGTGTGTGTCAGACGGTACATGCTGAGCTGCTACATTTCAAACAGGTGCTGTCATATTCTCAACAGAGGAATAACATAAAGGAGAGAGTCATTCAGGGCACCCACCTTCCTCTTCTACTCCTGACAGTCTGAGAACCCTTCATTTAAAAAGGAATGGCCACATCTAAAGCACATGTGTTCATGTAAATATACAATTTTCTAGCTATTTTTAGAGGAATCTGAGTGAATTCTAGGTTATCAGCTGTTATACAGGGAGAGAGGCACAGTTCAAATGACAAACAAAAAACAAACACACCTGATGTCATAGATCCTATTATAGTTCAAAGCAAAACAGCAAAATTCACAGGGAGTGAACAAAAGATCTGCTTATCTAATGACAGCTGTTACTTTAATGTGCATTTAAATTAAATAATAACAATAATAAGTAGTAGTAGTAGTAGTAGTAGTAGTAGTAGTTGTAGTGCAATAACAACATTTAAGACTCAGACATTATGGGCTAAAAACAAAGATACATATGTTTGCCATATGTTTGTGCTGTCCATTAAATCATTTTTTTTTTTTTTTTTTTTTAACAGACTGTTGCTGTCTTGACTTACTTTGCTTAGTTTTAAGGAGTCCATCTGTCTCATTGTCCAACAAAACATGCACACATACACACACACACACACACACACACACACTCTGTAGAGAGAGAGAGAGAGGAGGAATAGAACAGAGTGCCGACTATCCCAGCTGTGTCTTTCCTTTCATAAATATCACACGCTCTGTGCTCAGTATGGGTAATTACAAGTTTGTTTAGCATTAGCATAATAAACATGCATGTGCGAAAGTTAACAAATGTGACATGATTACTAATCCACTTTAAAAAATCACTGCATTTAATTAGACTCTAAATGGCCAGTAAGGGTGGCCCCGGTAGCCAGAAAAAAATCTGACCGATGAGGAACGTCTTAATACAACAGCAGTTCAAGTAAACCATCAGGACTGGGCCTGACCTAAAGTCATCCCTAGAGAATAATCCTCAGCTAATTCCACACTCTGTGACTGCAAAACTTCCCCTCGCTCCCCTGAGATAACTTACGACAGAATGATGTCATCACATGCTTGGTGGAACGAACACTCTCGGCTCACCCAAGCACGTCCTTGCATCTGCTGGAGACCGAATTATGCATGATGGTGCCTTATTTTCATAATGAACGGGTTAATTACACTTGTGTGACGGCCCAGTGGCCTTGTCGTGAGTGTTGGGACACAGCTGTAGGTCTGCTAGCTAAATCATGCACTAAATATGTCTCCAAGAATTAGACCCAGTGGGGCAGGCCGAGTTTTTCACAGGCCAGGCGTCGAAGCCATAGCCACAGACAGACGCGCTGGACAGAACTGACAGTGCTCAATGAGGCATGGAGGATGTAGGAATTCCAGCACAGCTGTCTGTGAGTTTTCCGAAGCTCATTGGAGGATCATGATGAAAGAGGTGATAGCAATTGCACAACCACTTACCCCGTTTCCTTTTTCTAAACACCTTGGTAAACACACTGGCTGAAATCCTGGTCTCTTACAGACATTCTTCGCCATTTCTTGTCTGATTTGGACTCTGTTCAGATTCCACAAGTGCACAACGTTTCTGTGCCGAGACTGTTTGTTGTTGCCCTGCCCACTGAAGCGCGCTTTATTAGTATTGAATTTAGTCACTAGTTTTAGTGGCACCGCACCATCATGTAATTCCTTTTTAGTATTTGCCCTGGAGTATTATGCACTTGCATAATTTATTCTGCTTAGCCTTAATTAGTGGTAATACTATTTCGTTCTTTTCCATCAGCTTGGATGTAAGAAACTCTTACTGAGGGAGTGTAGAAATTAAGTCCATTTTTCACTACAATTAGTGTTCAAACCTCCAGAGAGGGGGACCAAAAGCTCTCTCTGATTTTTTGCTTTAATTTTCATTATCTTGGCCACATGTGAATTGTCAAGAGGCCAGCGTGGGCACAAACTGCTTGTTGATGACATGCTAATCAGGGATGAAGGCGCTTCTAGGTATAACCTACTTCAGTGGCAAATGAATATGGTAACCCACTTACAACATAATGAGGAACATAACATTTAACTGTGCTGTTTACAGCCAAGGCATGAAACACGGGGAGGCCCTTCACTCTTTTAATTCAGACTTACAAAGTGTGACAGAGCCTAGATCTGCCCTCCTGTGATGTGATTAACACATCCACACGTGGTGGAGTGAGGTCCATTTCTCAGCTTTTTCAAGGATCGGATATTGACATTTTAAAATTTTGGCTGGCCTCTCGCGCTCGCACAGTTCAACAAATGCTGCACCATGTGTCAAATTTATTCATGCCATTGGCCATCAGTTCAAAATGATCACCCTCTGAAGGAAAGATAACACAACAATGTGACACTGAATTATTTGCTTAACGTCTCACTTGATGTATAATTTAAACTGATGTCTTTAGCATTCAGTCACATCTTTTTTGAAAGAAAAAAATTGTTTTCAATAGGGTTCAATTTGTTAAAAAAGAAATGGGGATATTTGAACAATGGTGTAGAAATACAGTACCAATAATTTTATAAAATAAACTTGAGAAATACAGAAAACCGCTGATTAAATGATAATTGCTTTTTTAACAATTAGGCCCCATGAGGGACAAGCTGTCAAATATTTTGAGCACATTTTTGTTATCTGTCCAGACATATTAGTATTATCTTCATTCCTTAAAGTAAGTTGCTGCATGTGATACTATATTTCTTGCAAACTGAAAATAGAATCTATATAATGAAATATAATAATGAAAGAGCAGCAACAATGTTTTGCAATGAATATACATAATATCGCCTTGTGTTGAGCAATGACTAGACGTTCCAAAAATGGATAACCAGATTTGGGGGGGTATAAAAAAGGGGGGTAGGAAAATTCCCCAATCCTCTGGAAAATCACCTGCTTCATCATTATCATCAAAATAACAACCAAAACTAATTATTATTTATTTATTTTAAAATTTCACAGTTATTTCACACAAAAAAAAACACTTTACTGTACACATCTATTGTGACAGCATGCCTCAACTGCAAAGCATGCTGTCACACTACATGAGGTATTTTGTCACAAAGAACTTACACAAATGTAAATACAACTCCTAATACAGCAAACATGTGAAAGTTAACTTACAAAAATATCAGTCTACTGATTTAGCCAACATGAAATAGAATATAACATTAAAACCATTTTGAAGCATATAATTTATGAAATGTAACTAGAATCAATCTTCCCTGTTACAATATTCTAGCGTATTGTATTTTATCATAATATTTTAGCTAATGAACTACTGCGATTTAGAACACCTTTATAACACTCACACACTTCATTAGTTAGAGCAGTATTAGACTGTGGGGGGAAAAATATGCCCATCAGCTGTTGCACAGTGTGTGTGAATACTGAGCCTCGCAAACCAGCCCCTCTGACTCGCTGGGATTCTGTTTAGCACTGTTGTAAGCTCTTCCTTTTGACAGTATGTGAGTGTCTTTGGAAGGTTTCTGTCACACCTCTCTTTATTATCCAGCTTTACAAGTGCCCTATTATAAAAAAGGAGGCAGCAACAGGCTGTGTGGAACAAGGGGATTGAGGGTAAATGAAGATAAATGGCTCTTCACTTGTCATCATTCAGTCGGCTGCCCCCTTTGCCTTGTGTCATGATACAAGCTTGATTCTGCTGGACAGTGTTGTGCATGGCACGTACGTTCACACTTCTATTTCTGGCCAGGCCAGGTGTCTCACTCTCCTCTGAGGTCAGAGGAGGGTACGTTTTTAGGAAATAATCTGACAAGGAAGAAACATCAATTCAGCCGTTTCCACAGCCAACCTTATCATTTCATTGTTTAAAAGCAGAATTTAAAGTGGATGGCATCATTTAAAATAGTTTTGAATGATATGCAAATTTCTTTATGTTTTTATTTCTAAGTAAAAGAAAGAAAAAAAAATCAGAGGAGAATTAATTCATTGGTAACACTCTTTAAAAATGAAGCAGCGATGCCATAGAAGAACCATTTTTGGTTAATTTTGTAAAACAAAAGTTTCTTTAGATGTTAAAGGTTCTTTATGGAACGATTTAGACAAAGTTTTTCTAAGAGTTTAAGAGTGTATATATATATAAATAAACAATACATTCTGCTTATTTCAGTGAAACAAGGTTGTTGTTAAAGTAATAGTTCACAAAATAATAATGATAACAATAATAATTTGCAATAATAATACTAATACTAATAATTCATGTCATTCCAAGCCTGTATGATGCAGAACACAAAACCAAGATATTCTGAGAAAACACAGGAGCCCACTATCTTTCACTGTATGGGCAACAAACTGACATTTTTTAAGGTACCTTCCTTTGTGTGTAGCAGAAGAAAAAGGGTCATTTAGGCTTGGAATGACATGATGAGTGAGTAGATGACAGAATTTTTTCATTTCTGTGTGGAAAAACTTTTTTAACCTGCAAATAGAAGTTTGCTGTTATTTCGTTTCGCTGTATTCTCTGTTCGATTACATCGTGCTGGGTAAATTGGTCATAAATATTTGCAGAAATCCAGGTTCTTCGGCAGCTGTATACTCTTTGTATACTCTTGAATAAAAAGAAGCACTTCAACTAATCATATAACTTTTTCCAACACTTAAATGTAACTCTCTGCGTGAATAAATTCTTAGTTCAGTGAGAAGCGCCTGCACTGCACCATGGTACATATTGTAGCTCACTACTCACTCAGAAGAAGAGTTCTTTATTGGGCTGACAGGCCTCTTGAATAGTGGGAGGAACACAGTGAGATGAGATCACAGAGCCAACACAGAGATGCTTCTTTGCGGTGCTCTAAAGGGGCAAATTTTCCATAATCTTCTCTTCCTCCTCCCACTTCCTCTCTCCTCCCATCTCCTGCGCTTTTCAAAGTGTCCAAAGTTTTTTTTTTTTTTTTTTTTTTTGTCATGCCAAAAAATGACAGTGACAAAGACACCTTTGTGTCTAAGAGGGAAATGGATGAAAGGAATGGAAGAGAGGAAATAAAAATAACTAAATGAAGGCTGAAAGATGCCTCAGATAGACATCAAGGTGGAAGGCAGAGGCAGGTGGTATGATCTACCTAGTAAACAACCATTCTTACCATGAGCCTCTGTCAGCATAAGCCTTTGATGTAGAGAGGGAGAAAGAGCTACAACTTTGCAATATGTTCTTTATAGTCACATTCTTCCTCTGTAAAACTAGGGGAAGAATCTATTTCAGGCTTTGGAACATTAAAAAAATGTGTTTGTATATCACTTTTATTTCTCTCGGAATATGATCAAGGTAGCCAGTTTTCATTTGCACAGAGAGAAGACCCACAATTCTGTGAGAGAAAGGTGTGAACTGATAAAATGGTGTTGCGTGAACCTGTGGGGAAAATAGATGTTTCGTTATGAAGATGTGCAGCTTGTTTTTGCATAAAATTTGATATTCGCAAACCGTCCTGTGAATGTACTACCATATAAGGCTGTGCTAAGTTTATATACTGCAAAGGTAAAATAAAAGATTCAAATCTAAATTGAATTGTTATATTCAGGGGCTTCATTTATAAAACATTGCACAGAAGCTATCCTAAATTTGATCTTACGATCGTTTCTCAAATATGTGTATGTGTAAACGTTTATGAATCGCAAATGATCTTAAACTTGCATGCAAATTAATGGCTTCAGCTCTCTGCCTTGCAAATGTTACCTAATTAATGTTATTAACATGTAAAAGATTGCTGTCATCATCCAAATTATTTAATTTAGAACAGCGAGCTGCAAAAACACCTTATATTTACAACAACCTGCAGTACTCTGACAAGAAAAAGTGTGTACGTCTGCTCAGACCCTTACATGACTCTAAGCACTTTTACACCTCGAAGACTGTTTATACAAACAATTTAAGTGTATGCACACTGTAATATCATATCGGTGTGTACGTGCACTTTATAAATGAGGCACCAGGTCTATGGTTCTTCTAAATGCAGAATCATTCTGCTTGAGAGAGAGAGAGAGAGAGATAAAAAAAAAAATGGTACTGTATATTCTGTAGCACTGGTATGTATGGTCAGCCCATAAAGACATCTTTGGTGTATATCGAACCATGGCCTACATGTTAAATGTCTTGAATGTGAATGTCATAGAAGGTCATTCATCTTATGTTATACAACGGTTCCCTGAGAGGGAAAAAAAAAAATCCAGCAGCTTGCATTCAATATCTCAGTGAAATCGACTGATTGGAGGACAAACAATCTGACTCAAGTGCCAGGTGGAAATGAGAGGAATGGCCCTTTGTGAGACTTCCATCAGTTGCTTGACATGCTGCACTATTGTGCTTGATTGCAATTGATGTAAGAGCCATGATGAACAAGTTGAGGTATTAACTGCAACACCAGAACAAAGGTAAAAACAATCATTAAAATAAAATAAATAGCAGTGTGGGTCAATCATTGAAACATTTAACTCAGTTTAGGAATCTGAAGTGTTTTAGTTTTTTTAATCAGTTCCTAATACACCTGACCTCACTTGGGTTATTTAGCTAATAAAACCACAATACAAAAAAGGCTGTAAAATATACTTGGCACGTTCCTTGTCCTGAAATCACAGGTTTTCGAAATGGGTTTTTAGTGAAATGGCTGGAAAAAGAAACTATATTTAAAGACATTGTATACCTATTCTAAGTTGTTATGATTATTTGGAGTATTCATTAAATGACTGTAACATGTTTTGGTTCAAATTCCCCAAATGTCGTGTAAAACAACACCCTCAAAAACTGCTCTGTTCAAAGCAACTCATTTCAGCACATGTGTTTTCGAATGATAATAAGTTACTACTCACCCCGCCCCTCTCTCCCATCGGGTGACAGACGAAATGTTAATCTATTTTGAAGTTTTACTCTATAACATAAAATACACCTTTAAGCTTTTGTGTGCTTTGGAAAAAAAAAATACATTAAACAGCATGACGTCAAATTATCTACTCAACACTCTCAGAAATAAAGGTACAAAAGCTGTCACTGGGGCAGTACCTCCCCAAAAAGAGTCTGTTTTGGTACATAAAGTGTACATATTTGAACCTAATAGGTACAAAAGTGTACATTTGAAAGGTACCACCCCAGTGACAGCTTTTTTACCTGAATAGTGTGAAAAGTGCACTTTTACATACTGTAGTGCAGCTGCGCTTTTATACTGATATGGTTCATGCAAACTATGAAAGTTCATGTTTACAACTTTAGCGTTTTACTTCTGGTGGCTTCAAAAATAAAGGTTGTGTTTATTTGTAAAGATTATCTCAGTGACAAAACATGTAAAAATGATAAACTTTTGTTGGTCAAAGAGCTTCTTTTCAGCTATACTCTAAAACCCAATGGTAAAATTCTACAATGCCACTTTCCTGCAGCACTCTATTGAAGCTGGCACAATATCACATTGTTAATTTGTACATTATCTTAAAACATTCTTGTCAGCCATATTTGATCAGTGGTACATTATCATAAAAGATGACTTATCTCAGAGATTTGAAGTTTGATGGTAAGATTCAAAGCTCCCAAGTGTTTTCTTTTTATTCCGCATTTGAGCGTGAATCAGATCTTCTCTTGACGGCTCATTGCTTCTAAAGGCAATCTTTCCCTGAGCTCATGGGGAGAAAGTATTGTATTCCTGTTCATGAATATGCAGCGATTATTAAGACCTCTTAAAATTCTCCTACAGAGAGGTAAAAATAAATGTAGGTCAAGTTTCAATGTTACATATCAACCACAGTGTTCCATAAAACAATAAAATGTGTTATCTCAAAATGATCTGAAAAGTGAATATTTATAATTGATTAGATCTCTTTGTCCTTATGTGAGGGGGTAAATATATTTATCCATAAGCTCACTTGTTGATTCTGACCCTGTTTTTGGTCCACCGCTAAGCCTTTTCATCTACAAATAAATTCCCCTTGATCACTAAAACCCTTTGCAACGTAAGGTGAAACTGACATACCTCCGGTCAAATGTATGATTAAAGACACAAAGACTCATAACTAAGGTTCTTTGATTCAGTACTGATAGTTTTTGCCTCACTGAGAAATATCTGTAATAGCGTTTGATCTCAAATAAAGCTGTGTGAGTATAGCCATAATTCGGATCTTTCCTGGAAACAAACATTCTTTTCAGCTTTGTTTGATTTTCCCTTCCAATATATCAAAGCCTTTATTCACTGCATCTCTTTCAGAAATCAAAGTGATGCTGTGATTTTCATGCCAGAAAGGAAATATTCAGTCCTTCAATAGATGACCTTTTAATAATAAGAGTGAGAAACTATTAGATTAGATTCTGTGCTCTACTATTATGATTCATTATTAATGAATATTATTATTCTGAGCAAGCATGCAATTGTGAATTTAAATTATCCTTTTGTATTCTTTGTTTACGATTGTTATTTCTATATATTTTCAATTATTGCATTACAGAGTTGCAAACATAGCAGAATTATTAATGCTGTCTTTGACAGATTTATCAAAACCTTCCCCCAAAAAATTACAATACCTGAAATTTCACGGCCAAGTCAGCATTCCTAACAGTGTCATTGTTCCTTGACTTTCACAACCCAGAGAGCTGAGGCTGCAAATATGCCACCTCTCTCTTCCCTCGTTAATATTTCCACTAGTGTGGTTTGTTGAGTAAAACCTTGTCTGAGATTGACACATAGGGCTGCTGAAGTTGACACTGAGAGATCACCTCCCCACCAGCTCTGAGGTGACAGGTCATAAATCCCTACAGAAATCCACCGGGGGGGGGGAAACACCGACCTGAAGGAGATTTCTTCTCATGCATAGAGAGCTACTTCCTGCCGTCTCTGCCACTCCCAGCCCCCTAGGGACCAGCTGCCCACCACGCTGCATGCAAAGCAGCCCCACTGTCGATTGGGTGTGGGCAACACAACTTTCGTGCGTGTTTTGAAAAGAAGCATGAGAGGGGAGGGGATGTCTCCAGAAATTGTAGCCCGTTCCCTATTATTCGGATGATTCTGAATGCCAATTACCCAGAGTTCTGTGGGGAATGGTCTGTCAGTCTGGATGGGTCTGCCATGTGAAGGAGAGAAGCAGACGCTGTGACTGCTGACAGTTCAGCATGGAAAAAAGACACAATTGTGTAAACACACATCAGGCACGGAGACAGTAAAGCTCACACATCCTTCCCTGCAAAGCCGTGGCAGTGTCAGCCATCATTCAGCCTATAAAGCATAACACCTAGACAGCAAAGTGGCTACCTAAAAGTTTCATTTATTCACCAAAGCCTGTGAAAGGGAGGTGATTAAAAGTAGGAACTCCTGCTAAGATTGAAGACTTTCTCTGAAGTTTGTCTCTAGGGGCCTGTTTACACCTGGTATTAAGATGGCACCAATTTTTCGTCAATCTGATCAGGTGACAACATTAAAACTGATGTTCAAAAAAGATTTTGAACTTCACATTTTAACCAATTGCCTACTGATTGACTGAGTATTATGGGATGTGTTTTGAAAAAGATGTATTGGGTTGGGTTTATAAACCCAACTGGATATGTTGTAGTCATGACTTGATGACTCATTATGTCTAAGGCAAAATATCATGCAACAGTTATCAATAATCAAGTAGAGAAAGCCTGCTTGTCTAATTTACTTTGAAGAAACAAGCCTATTGTCTCCAAGAGTTGGGTTTGTCAAATTCTTAGACGCCTGAATGTTTATCCACTCAGAACTATTATCCAGGCTGTTTGGTCTTGCTGTTTTTTGCCCACTTCTTTTTCCTTTTCCTACAAATCAAATGTCATTTCATATCAGGAATTTTGACGAGTAGATGCAGTAGAGATTTGTCTCTATATTGCCACCTGGCTTACCCAGCTTTGATGTAATCGTTAAGAAAGATACGAGGAGAATGTAGAAGTACCTGTGTTTGTCAGACACTGTTTTCTCATCAGATGTGGGCACAGCGATAAGAATCAGAGCAATGCCCATGGGCTGTGTCACATTCTGCATGACAATCCGCAAACGTGTGCTTGCCAGAGGCCGGACGTACTTTCTGCATGATGGGACCTACAAATTTAGCCACTGTAGTTGTATTGTCAGTCTACAGTATATGTTTATAGGCATAGTTCACTGTCATCATTTATTAAACTTATGCCACTCCAAACCTGTTTTCTTTAAATGAAAAGAATGCTTTTTTTTCTCCATACAAAGAAAGTTACTGTGGTCCAATGTTCTTTGACTGGGAACTGTTCCAATTAGCTTTCCAGACATTGTGAATGAGTCAGTGTTGGGCCCAGCTGTTTAGTTCATGGAGATGTATAGCAGCCTATGCTGTTGAGATTTGGGACTCTCTCTCTCAGTTAGGTAGATCCATAGTCTATCTTTGAGGTCACAGCTGTCATATGAGGTCTCAAAGCTTGTGATGACTTGTAGCCTGTAATCTCTTTTTGACATTTACAGGCAAACTCCTAAGGGTAGGAGATGTAATATTAAAGCAAATCTACGTTAAAAAGGATGATTTCTGTGTCCACATCTGAATGACAGTCAGTCGGGTAAAAACAGAGATATAAAAGAAAGTTACTGTGCTTAAAAAAAAGCCTGTTTAACAATGAGAGTTTAATGGAGTCTGCCAATTAACACTTGAGCTTTTAATCAGTTTACTGACTCATTAATGGTTCACACCTTTGTTAATTTAACATTTATAACCTCCTTATGCTTTGTAATTGACTTTCAAAATGTGAAATGACAACTGTGTTATATTACTCTCATTAAGCACAGCTGTTTGAATAATCCTCTGTTCTAAGACAGTTCTAATTAATGACATAAAGTCAATGTATTTAATATGACTGATCATTTATGATGAAAACTTCTGTGGTCTTTGGGAAAATAATCTGCCCCTTTTTGGAGTGCCATGAATCAAGCTGCCTTCAAAATTGAAACATTAAATAGTGTGCTTGCCGGCATATACGAGCAAGGTCCAATCTCGCCTTTGTATAGAGTTTTGACATGAGGTGGCAGTGACAGGGAGACAGGGAGAGTGTTTTACCTTGTCTAGCTAAATAAACCCTGATTTGTTAGTGTTCTCTAAGTAGATAGGAGAAGCTGTTTACCGCGTTTAGATGTCACACAGACAGCATGTGACTGGTCAAATTGGACGTACAGGTACAGACAGGCCATGAATTGAGGACTAGTGGGCTTTTTTTGTATTCATTTAAACACTTCATTGACGGTGAATGTCCACATGGTACTGTCTTTTACAGAAATGTCAAATAACAAGGATAAATGGGAAATTTTATCTTTAAAACCTGGACTAAAACTAAAGAAGCAATTTTTTTAACTAAGCTCTGCAAACGTCAGTGTGTACAATTCTGCTGAGAGAACCTGAAAGGAAGAATAAACGCAGAACAAATGTAGGTGTATGTCAGACATTTGCATTTGTTCTCAATCTTCTCTTCACACAAGCTATTGTTGCAGAATCTGAGCGCCGGAGTTTTAAACATTGGAATGCCACTACAGGGTAAAGCAATCGTCCCCAGCCTCATCAAATGTGACTGGGGGCTTTTCTTGGCTGTGGTGCAAAGCTGCTTTGAATCATCTGTCAATGCCCTCCCCTGGATAAATGTCATATGTGGAATATCGCAGGTGGCAGCTGGGCTGTTCCAATGCGGGGGCAGGCAGCCAGAAAACAGCCGAAAGCGTCCCACGTTCACCACAGCGTGCAGCCATTTTCTCTTATTTATTTACTCTCAATGCAGGACCTCGGACCACACACATCAGCCAAGACCAAAGGGGTCTCCAAACCATTTCTCAAATTTAATCAAAAACACACAGGGGTTCCCTTTCCTGTGGCAACTCCAGCCCGGTCAGTGTGTGACGGTCTACAGAGTTTCATTTGTGTCGCACGTTGCACAAACCATTTAGCCGTATAGCAGACAGAAAGAAAAATGTTTGAATATATCCAAATATCCTGCTGTGATTGTGTGATGGAGGGACCAGGAAGGTTTTCTTGCAAAAAACCCCCAAAAACTAACCCTATAACGCTCTCAGAGCTGTCCTATAGAGATACAATATTCTATTGCCTAGACATTTGTTGTACTAGAAGATCAATGTCTCTTTGGATTTTTCTCACAGGCAAAAGTCTCTCACTCTTTTGCTCATGTATTTCAAGGCATATGCACTTATTTAATTCACAGAATGAAGTGCAGTTATTGCATGTCATCAAGCACCTTTATCATGAAAATGGGTCTTTTTGTTATCATGAAATTATTTATTATTTTTTAAAAAGTGTATCTTTCCGTTCCCTGCCCTTATTAATTAAATTATTTATTTAAAGAAATGCTCTGATCATGACATTCTGAGAATGTTATTTAAACTCATACATAATCCTTCTCCATATTTTTTCAAATAATCTGAATGTCAGAATGTTTAAAAAATAAATAAATAAAACAGCCACTCTTCCAGACTCTGCGAACTGTTAGAGCATTTCCATTCCTCAGCTTCACTATATACTGCCTTTCCAGCTCAGTAACGTTTGAATAATTGGAGCTGAGAATGAAGATTGACAGATTGCAAGTCTTATTAATATGGAATGAATGCAACAGATTGTTTATTAAGGATTTGTCATTGTTTACTACTGAGGGCGGCTTTGCCTTGACTTAGACTGTTAGAGACAGAGTTCAGAGCAGGTTCAGACAGAAATCCTCCATCTTTCCACATGTTTATCACTTAAAGGGGTCATCCGGTGCTACATGCACTTTTACAAGCTGTTTGGACTGAAATGTGTGTTGGGAGTCTGTGTACACAACCACCCTACAATGATAAAGATCCACCAGTAGTTTTGTTTTAATGTAATAAAAATAAGTTGCCCTTTCTGAAATCAAGCCATTCTCAAAGGCATGTCGGTGTGGCGTCACACTGACAGAGGCCACTCTGTCCCGCCCTGAGTGAGCTGTCATCAGACCGAGACGCAGAGACAAGCAAGACTCCTAAGAGATTGAGGTGTTTTGTTGCTGAATTTATTAATGAACATAGCAGTAGTCATTTACTCCAGACATCTGAGTGACTGAAGACACGCAAGATTAACGTTCCGTTTGGTTCTGAAGGGAAACACGCCCTTGATCAACCGAAATGCATTTATGTTCGTGCGAGTCATTCATGATCCAGCCTCACCTACAGAAGCAGTGAGTTTAATGTCTTTTAATGAATCTTTGCACATAGCCTTTCCTAAGAATGTGCCAATTAACAAGTTTCACTATGAATACGGCTAAAAAAGAGGGGTGGGGTCTGCGGAGCTCGTGAAGATTTAAAGGGGAAGTACACAGAACAGAGTGATTTCTAAAGAGCTGTTTATGACAGGGTAAAATAAGCGTATTTTACACTATCTTTAAGAAATTTGAAAACAAGCTATATTACAAACTTTCCATTAAGACCCTAAAGAATCATATAAGCTAGTGGAAAATTGACTTTGTATGACTCCTTTAAGCCCTCTAGCTAAATCCTTACTCTAAAACTGTCCATCCTCATAGAAGCCGTCCACTGTGAAAGATGTAATCACATCTCTCTTACATGGAAAGCCATTCGAAGAGCACAGCAGAGAGAAATATTAATTGAGTCTTGTATATTGCATCCACAGACTAGCGACTGGAGAATCTAGCGATTTTCCAGGAAATTGCAGGTATCAGGGCCAGTGCTCTTACGTATCACTTCTTAACAAATGTTTGCGAACAAGCGTACTTCAGAAACTGCAGTATACACACAAACTAATAGATGTAGAGGATGCCCTTAAGGGGTGGTAACATGCACCTGAAACTTGGAAATATATGCCAGTGCTCTCTCCACAACACAGGTGCCAATGACACGGTGACACGGTGCATCTTTCTTCTGGTTATTTCACTATAAATGCAACATGCAAAACCTGGAATCTTAGAAATGTGTAGCACATTGTAATTCCAGAGGGAAAATCCCATAAGAGTTTTATGAGTCGAGCTCATATTAGCTGTGAGGGAGAAAGGCTCAAAGCACCTGTTTTTTTGTGTGTGTGCGTGTATTTATTCATTCAAACATCTTTCATCATATATTGCTGACAGTCATGACCATGGTGGACTGTAGACACCTGTGTTAGCAGGATCTGAGCTGAGAGGAAGAAGACCTTGGAGGCCAACAAATCATGCCAGTAAACTCAATAAAACCAAGCCTGTGAAAGATTTATCCTCCAAAACAAAGGCTGGAATGGAATTGGTATGTGCTGACAACCTTGAGGGGCCATGAAGGATCGCACCATAGAGACCACACGTTTCACCATATACAGGAAAAAATAAAGAAGTCCGGGGCTAGTTGTCACACTGGGAAGTTGTTGCAAGATGTTTTTGCCTTAGTAACTTTAAGGTTTCATGGCAAAAGTTTAAATACACAATTTTCATAGCAGTTGCTGAATCTAGTAGAAAAATCCTCCAGAACAATTATAAATAAGACTCTGTTCAAAACGAAAAAGTGAACACAAAGGGAAAAGTCAGATACTGTATATAAGGCATGTATTATTATTTGAAACTTGAACTTATTAGTTGAACTTTCAGATTTTTAGAATAGGAATATTTATTATTATGATTTTTTTATTTTAAATTTTTTTTTACATTTTTATTTATTTATTTATTCATCCATTTTTTGTCCAATTTCTCTGGACTATGTCAGATTCATATAGCACATATATAAGTGCTTTAAATGTTTGCATTACATAAAATACAAAAAAAAAAAAAAAAGAAATGCTAAAAGAATAATGCTTTTACTGTTTAATTTTTGCTCAAAAGCCTAGTAAAAAAAGATTTTGGACAACTTGCCCCAGTGTGAAAACATACTTTACCCTCACTTTTGGTCAGTGTGTGTTGAGTGTACCTTTATTTTTTCTTTGTATATAGATACAATTTTGAGAACAATTTTGGAACAATTGTTTGTGTGTTTAGAAAGACGAAGGAACGCCTTTGTATATCTACAGTATAAATGGTGTTGATGACAACCCTGCAACCTTCAATTTAAAATCGTTGATTGAGTGAACTTGAATGAGTTTGACTGTAGGAATAAGGCTGAGACTCTCATCCTACACAGTCCATCACTGTTCATCGGTGTGCAAGGTTGGGGTAATGCAGACCTGCGCACCCCGGGGGAGGAGAGAAGGAGACAGAGTGCTCAGACACAGCGAGTGGATGCGTCTCTGAATGAGAGAGATGGTGACAGTCAGTTGCCCCTCTCTCCGCATGACCTCCCCAGGCCTTTGAGTGTGAACGTACTCCAGAGTCACATCCTCACCAACAAAGCAATGGGGCAACTTTCCCGAAGGGCATGCCAGCAACAGCCCTCTGACATTCAAACATCTCTAGAGATGGAAAAACAAATCTAATAAATAAATAAATAAATACATTTACAGGAGTTGCAAAAGGACTGGAATAGACTTGGCCAAACCCAAGGCTAAATCTCTACTTCTACTGACCTTGAGTGTGGAAGAACCTGGAGGTTTGTGCTTTCTGAAGGGTGGTCAGAAGAACTTGGCACAGCCTCTAAGTGAACTTGACACTCCTCTTCCTCTCTTCCTGATTGTATAAAGTGTGTTTAACAGAGGAAAAAAAATAATAATAGAGGATAGGTGATGCAATTTATTGCCAACAATGGTCACACTGCTGAACAAACGCAACCATAGATGTTCAAATGAAGTTAAATGCACAAATCAAGCTTTATGCTTATAAACAGATTTCAAATAACAAAAGATAGTCTTAAAACTATTCAAATCCAATATAAAAATGCTACCAACTACAGTTTGTTTGTTTTTTGTTTTTTTAGAAATTTTAACCAGTTCTAAGGACTTTTTATGGTGTGAAGGATTTCATGCTGAGCCCCTGCCTTAGCAATTGTGGAAGTGTTTTCAGTTGCCTGACTAAATTAAATTGAAGTGCAAAACCACCAAGTATATTTTGTGTGAAATAATGACTAGGTTGTAGAACATAGTTGTCACTCCTGTAAATAACTGAACTCTGTGGAACAGAATTAAGCACTTGACTATAGTGACAACCATATTTAGCTGGTGTGTTCCTGGCCACTGAATAATGGGAAATAAAGGTTACTACTAATAATAGGCAATTATTAAATAAGCATTTCTATGGGGACATATCAGCAAGGCAGGATAGGAATAGTGTAAGGAGATACACTGAATGATGAGAGTAAGTGGGTACTGAATAAATGATAACAGGATTTCCTTTTCTTTTTACTTTACAAAAACTGGAAAGATAGCACAAGAGTTTAAAATGATATTGGTGATGGCAAGAAAAAAACAAACAAAAAAAAAAAACAGTACGTTTTGCTAATTTTCAAGACACAATTTGATCAAACTTTATGACAGCAAACATTCAAAGCAGGGAAATTGCTAATCCCATCCTTATTATGTAGATATATTTGCTTTTTTTAATCACAATTTTCTGTTGTTTCTTTCTTACATTTTTTATGGAGTTTAGAGAGTTTAAGTTTATTTAAGGTGCTTCTGTAGAGCTTTGTGAGGCACACTTACTTTATGCCCTGCCATCTGGAAATAATTTTGTAGCTTAATTTAATATGTGCAATAGAAGAAAGTAGGAATTCAATAACTTTAAATGGAAAATACAAAAATCAGTGAGTGGCTGATTGCGATAAACTGCTCTCAACACAAGCTGAATTTCTATTTACTGTGTTTAATCAACATAATGTGCCACAAGGCCACATCACCACTCAGTTCATATTTATTCGTATGATTTCCAGATACATGGGGGCAGCATTAATCCCAGAATGGCTGAGAGAGAGAGATTCATATCTGTCTATGCATCTCTTATCCACTCCACAACCTTTATTCGCTCTGAAAAAAAGGAAAAAAGGGAAGAGAGAGAGAGAGAAAAAAAGAAGAAAGTTAAAAGAAATGAGAGCAGGGCTAAATTATGCACAATGAGGATATCTATTTTGCTGTTTTCTTACGAGATAAGGGCTGTTTTTTTTTTTTTTTCAGCCTTTGTTATTAACTGTGTTTGCCCATGGGATGATTAGTAAAACAAAGGATGAATGAATAAAAACCTGCTCATAGTTCAAAACAAGTTTTTCTTTTTCAAAGATGGGAACTCACTGTTGGTTAAACTGGTTCGGCTAACATTCATCCTAAGTGCACCACAACACCGTTTCCAGACCTGCTTTGTCCAGTTTAATTCACTGCCTTTTATATATGATATGCATGTTACTGAAAAATGTAGACAGTGGTCCATAGTCACAGTTAAGGACTATTAGAACATAGTGATTCTCATGGGAGTCATGGGACGGAACATGCAACGGAACTGAAAGAAAGGTACTTTTGGATTGTATTTATTTCAGTTTGCTGAATGTGTTCAGAAGTATTCACCTTGAATTTTGAATGTTAAATAAATATCTTAGGGCCTTAAGACCATGGGCACAGTTGTGAAATCTAACAAATGGGCTATATTATATAAAATCATATCATTCAATGGCATACCTTTTGTTAAATATATTTTGCGTTTTGTATTAGTCCAATGAAATCTCTCAGCAAGCAATTTCAAAGCTGAAATCTCCTACCGCGTCACACTGTACTGTTCTCCTTAAACACAAATACTGTACCTATTCAACAAAAGCAAGGGACTTACTGAATACACAAAACAAACACTCCAAAATAATACAAACATCTCAAAGTTGTGTAAGAGACGGAATAGTTGCTTTCTTGATACAGATAAAAGTGACAATCGAATAAATTCATCTTTAATAAAATATAATTTTTTATATTCTAAACTGTAAGAGAAAACTGAAAGGATGTCCATTTTCCCCTGTGTACTGTTACTGATGCAATGGAAAGCAACATTGTGCACGCTTTACACTTTGATAACAGTATAAACAGGAATAAACTTCTTTATAGTTAAAGTTAAATTGCTATTGATTTGTTACTTGACAAATTTACAATTTTTTTTTTTTCTATGCACTCTTCTTAAACCTGCAGGGTTATGTTTACAGTCCAATATCCTGAGGAAATCCACAGACCTGATATTTACCCAGGATTCCCTTCTATATTAGATAAATAAAATGTAATTTTCCTGTGCAAATATGTGTGAAATTAAATGCACAAAAACGGGCAGCTTTACAGTCGCTGGATTTATCCTGGCCATATTTACGTATTTTAAAGTATGTTCAGCTAGCAAGAGAAAATATGGTGTCAATGTGTTTAAGATGTAACATGTCTGAGCAGCTGTGCAGTTTCGATTGAACAGTCCATTTTGGTATGGACGGGCTAAATCAAAGAGAGCTAAATAAGGATCCAAAGCATTCAAAACATTTAAACTGGAACACAAATAGAAAGTGTGTTTGCATTTTGAGATCAGATTGCACCTCTTTTAAATCACACAACACCAGCAGAATGAGGCTGTGCAAAAGGCTGACATGCAGCATTCGGAGATGATGGATGCTGTAATATTGTTAACTCTAATATCGAAAATTCAGATCTCAGATAGAGAGAAGACTTCCAGTTTTGATTATTGCAGATTATCAAGGTAGTTATTGCAATGGAGTCCATCATTTTCAATGAACTTATCTTCATCTTGTTTTTTTATGTTGTTCCTTCAGGTGCAGAATGAATAAATACATGAATAAAAACAAATAGATGAACTTAAGCTGCGAACACATTACGACTACTCTAACCTCCCTATTGTTTCTAAAAGCATGATTCTCTAAACCCAAATCTTCTTATGGTCAGTAAAATTATACTTTAATAATAGCACTGTTCAGCTAAGTAAATATGAAGACAGCCAGTGTTTATTCTTGGTACATTTCTCAAAGAATTTATCAAACTTTATAGTTCTTTAAAATTGAAAGCATTTAATACAATGTATCTTAAATTTCTTCAAAGCTATCACAAAATCTGAAATTGCTGTTACAAAGGTTAGCATTAGCGCAGGCACGTGCAGAGAGGGGGGCGGAGGGTGCTTGAGCACCCGCCCCTTTCCTCCTAGGTGCCTCAAGTGGCCTTTTTTTTTTTATGTGTATGTGTGTATGGAGCCCTGTCTTTGCCCCACAACAATAAAATGTAACTATTAATCGCAAT
>JAUMHQ010000059.1:15963253-15997747 GCA_032361165.1 Enteromius paludinosus
CCACCTGTGCCTTCCCAGCTGTGTCGTGTCTAGTGATTAGTCTTCTGTGTATAAAACCCATGTCTTTTGAGTTCAGTTTTGTCCGTCAACCCCTTATGTTTGGATGTGTATATTCTTTGGATTGTTTATTAAAATATATGTTAATATGTGTAACTCCTAGTCTCCTGCGATCTCCTTCGCTACACACCCGAACGTTACATATATACATATATATATATATAAATATACACACAATTTATTTTTTATTTATTTATGAATCTAGTCCACACATTTTAACAAGTTTGAAATAATAGTGGGCACTGGAGTCAAAAAGTTTGAGTACCGCTGTTGTAAGATCTATATGACAAAATGATGTTCTTGTTTAATAACATCTACCAAGACATTTTTATTAGTTAGTATTCTATATTCTTGCTCATATATCTTTAACTTGCATAATTGTTCAGGCAGTCGACTGAATTTACTGGAATGCACACCAGTGCATGGCTGTTAATTAAATCAACATCAAAAAGTGAAGGAAGGGCACTGAGATCAGCAGCACTGTGTCATTAGTATTTAGAGCGTTGGGTATGTTTCTGGGACACATTGCCAATACATCTAAGTGACTACTTTGCTACACTTTCTCAAGGACAGCATCTATCAACTTGAAATACACTATTGGAATCTTATAAGCTCAGTACAGAATGATTCACCCGATTTACTCTCTGGTCCACTTAGCCCCTTGAGGTATGGAATACATCAATGAAGCACAGCAACTCTGTGGTGTAAAATATTCAATTATGATGCATTCCCTTGAGTGGCAGCGTCAATATCCAACATGTGATGAAATCCAGAAGGGATATTTTAATTAAAATTTGTCCAGCGATTGTAACCGCATCAAAGTTATTTGTCTGAAATCCTTTATTGACGTACTCAAATTAAATTTTCCCACACACACTGTTGTTTCTGAAGATTCAAATTGTAGATTAGATGTGGGGATATTCTTATCTTCAGTAATCTTCAATCTCATCTGTTTCGCTGATCATGTAGCATTCATGTCAGCACACCAAAAAAAATTGGCTGGGGTATCAGTGGCACTTTGCTGTTCTTAACAAAGGAATTTCTTTCAAAATCTCTCTTTCTTTACTATCGACTATTTTATTCTGTGTCACAGCAAATCTGCTCTTGTTACAGTTGCAGGTTTATCATGGATTTCTGCATAAATTTCTCATAAAATGTTTTCTTCTTTTACAGCCGTATACAGTATATTCGGACAAGACATATTTTTTTCTCAAATAGCTAAGGTAGGCTATTTTTTATTTAATAGTGCAAAAGATACAACAATAGGCAAGCACTAGCAGTAAAAATAACAAATAGCACAAAAAGCACTGGTGTTTTCATCTTCAGTGACCAGTTTGTGAACCGCTGGATTTAATAACAGACCAAACATTTTCTCTGTTTGTGAACCAAACCTGCACAATGGTCAGGAGGAAATTGGCACCAATCCTTTTAACAGAACTCTTTTTCATTTCAACAATATTCTCAGGATGTCTGGTAAATCACTCACTGTCCAGAAAGCATCTCAGTCAGGTTGAGGTCAAAGCCTTTCTGACCCACTCCAGAAGGCATATTTTCTTCTGTTGAAGGCATTCTGTTGTTGATTCGCTTCTGTGCTTTGGATTGTTTTCCTGTTGCATCACCCAACTTCTGTTGAGTTTCAACTGGCCTTACATTCTCTTCCAAAATGTCCTGATAAACTTGGGAATTCAGTTTTCAATCGATGGTAACAAGCTGTCCCAGCCCCGAGGCAACAAAACTTCTCCAAATCATGATGGCCTGTCCAGCATACTTTACAGCAGAGAAGAGGTTTTGATGTCGGTGTGTCCTATACTGTGCTTTTTTTCACCACACATACTATTTTTTTTTCTTCCCAAACAACTCAGCTTTGGTTTAATCTGTCCAAAGTATATTTTGCCAGCAGCATCCAGGTGCTCTTTTCTGATCTTCAGATGTGCAGCATCTTTGCAGGACGCCCACTCCTAGGAACAGTAACACCAGTGTTGAACTTTCTCCATTTCTAAACATTTGTGTCACTGTTGACTGATGAACATGAAAACTTTCAGAGATATTTTTGTGACCGCTTTCTAGCTTTTAGAAGTCAATGTTTGTTAATTGTAGATGTTACAAGGTGTATTTTGCGAATAGCAAATTCCTGTTTTCAAAGGGCAGAGTGCCCTTGAGTAACAATCACTGATTGGACTGCAAACAGGTTTTGTCATTAGTCTAGGGATTCACATACTTTTTTTTATCCTCCACATACCCTTCACTGAAAGTGCTTATATTTATTGAGTGTAGTAAAGAAAAGCGCACTGTTATTTTTCCATTATTTAAGCAGACAATCACATTTATGCAGAATCCAAATGTAATCCCATAGACTTTTTCCTGCAACTGCCTTTCAAATGCATTAATATAAATACAAGCAAAGTGACAGCGTAGTGACAAAATATATCACATTTGTCATGTAACACCAATGTTTTGTCCTCCAGTGGCAGTTAATATCCAAGCCTCATCGACACACCAGAGGCAATCATTAGTTTGCACTTCTCATCCGCAGCATATGCCAACGACATAGAGTCAAATGATACTTGATAAGGTTTACTCGACTCTGAGGCAAAAACAAACTTATCTTCTGAAACAAGCTGTCAGATAGCGAAGATTGAGATAAATATAGACGGAGTGAAGGCAGTGGCGCTGCAAGACATTTCTGGGGTTAGAAGTACTTCTTATTTCACCAGAATGAAATTATTTAGCCATTGGCTAATTCCCTCTGGCTCATGCTAAGTGTCTCAGCTGTAGCATCCATCTCTCTCCTTCTTCTTCATTTTTACCAACCCCCATTCACATAGTTGACAATGAGTTGACTATTCCTTCATCTTTCAGTTCTTGCTCTCTTACACACATAGGGTGCTCAATTGACAGTCAGCATTCCCTTTTTCAGTCGTCAACATGGATGGGATCCAGGCCGGAGGTGCACATATGTGAGGTACTTAAGAAAAATGCTGACTGTGGAGAAGAAAGAGCCCTGTGGAGCACATCTGTGCTTCCTGCTCCCCAACATCCAGCGATGTGGAAATGAAAATGTGTTAGCTGCACGTAAAACGGAGCAATTGAACAGCATGTAGTTGCAAGCAGTTTTGGTCAAAGCCACATCTTTTGAGCAAGGTATTACCTTTAAATTGCCTGTTGAAATGTACAGGTGCAAACCCACCTTGGGAAAAACCTATTGGAGGACAAGTTCATAAACTACCTGCAGAAAAAATGCTTTCTGTTGCTTGCTGAATGCAACGAACAGTGCCTTTGCAATGCTATATGTTTAAATTGAAGCCGAAATACAAGGCGCAGTGATAAACGTCAAAAATATTTGAGGAATACTCTGCCGTCCAAAGGTTTGAGGTTGGTATATTTTTTTGTATGTTTTTGAAAGAAGTCTCTTATGCTCTTTAAAACAGCAGCTAAAAACAATATTACGACAATTTAAAATAACTGTTTTATATTTTCATATATTTTATTCCTGTGAAGGAAAAGCTGAATTTTCAACGGCTCCATTTTTCAGTGTCTTATGATCCTTCTGGAATCATTGAAGAATTTGGTAGTGATATTATTATTTCCAGGAATTATTATTTCCACTCCATGAAAACTTCAAAAGAACAGCATTCATTTGAAAAAGATTCGGTAACAATAAAAAAGTACATGTCATGTGCTATTGCAGAGCAAAGTAATTTTATTTTTCAAAAAAAAAAAAAAAAAAAAAAAAAACTTTTAAGTGATAGAGTATTTTATTATGATTTTTTTAATTTATTTTAGATTTGAGCTATAAGTACACTTTTAAGAGAAACACAACAGACCAACTTCCCCATTTCCAAACTTGTTCATTCCACCTCACAGATACTGATCAATAAGACAAATAGGGACAGTTTGATAATAAAGATTGGACTACCCAAGAACTTCATGGGCCTATTTATAACCGTTGATATGCCAACTGGAATAATGATTCTTTTGCATTCCTGTAGGCTAAAATCTATATGTCTTTTAATGTTGTGTAAACCAGACTCAATGAAGAGATCCCACAGCATTTCATTGAGCCTTTTGTCTCTTTAAAAATCCTTGAAAAACCTCTTTTTTTCTTTTGAGTCTTTCAGAATTTTATACTTGACATTTCCCTCTTTATTGCTTTCCTCTTACATCCACTCTACATGCAACATTATCAAGAACCAAGGCAGTCTAAATGCAATGCCATTTAAATAGTGCTACAGTATCTCATATAGTATTATAGCACATTGATATTTCATTCAAATACTATATCTACGAGAAAACATTTTAGAGGACTGGTGCTATATAAATATTTCACTTATAGTCGACTTAATTAGGTTTTCAGTGAAGACTAAGCACATAGAAATTACTAAATTAAATGTACTGTTCCTCTCTCTGTACTCCTATGAGGAACTAAATGCAGAAAATTAAATTATGTTTTGTTGGTTTTGTCTTTATTTCCATAATGTGGGATTTAATGTAATTGCTACACTAAGAGAGGGATTTATATTTACATTTATCATTTGAAATTCAGATGGGTGCCTTTGGAAACTTGCTGACATAAATGAAATCCATGAAACTGCTACACAAGGCTGTTTCACTTCATTTAATTAGAGAGAGAGAAAGAGAGAGAGAGAGAGAGAGGATCATATGTGTAAAAAGAGACATAGTGGCTCTTCAAAGAGCCTATGGAAAATGAAAAGTAAATGTCAAAACTGGCCAGCCATGTTGACTTTGCATTTTAAATGGCCAGCTGTATGCTTACATTAGCTACAGTTTTTCTTAGGGTTAGGTTTAGAAGAAAATTAACATCACATAAAGGAAGATTAAATCTAACAACTCACTGTCCCATGTTGACACTGCATAAAAAATAACAGGCTAAATAAAATAAATTACATTTTATGGGAAACTGTAAACTCAATGAGCAGAAATTACAATTAAATTTTAAAAGCCCATTTTAGGGCCTGTTGTTCACATATGGAGTGAGAAACAATGTAAGTTTTCTTTGTGAAATATCAAATAGCTCTTTGATCCCAAATTTCACAAGAGGAAGAAAGCACATGAAAAAAAAAAGGAAAAGCACATGAAAACTGTTGACAGAACCATTTTTTGTAGCTATGATTACAATAAATAGTTCTGAACTCAGTTTCAAGAGTTCTTTTGGTTCTTTTGAGCATACCCAGTTACACAAATCCACAGAAGCAGCAAAACATTTGTGCACTGTATATGACACATACTGCATTTCAGTCCAGTTATATGCTGGAATCAATGCTTTGAACACTGGACGTTAACCAAGGATCAGTCTCCATTCTATAACAAATGAAATAGTACTGTCTTTCTTATTTTTGTGTCAAAATATAAGCATACCCTATTAAAAACATAAATACATTTAAACTGCGTTTATTCCATGCTAAGTATAGTTCAAATCTATAAACATATTTGCTGACATATTACTTCAGATGTACTGGAATGGCAAATATAAATTTTTTATAATTGGAGTATAAATTGTCACGGTTCTTTCATGTTTTTATTGCAGTGGGTGGGTGTTTCTTTTTAACAGCTAAAACCTGTTAAATAAAGTGTGCGTATCTACAATAAAACATGCCTCACATGGCTCTTGGGCATGAATAAAGGCCTCCTGTAGCGATTTATTTTGCTTTTCCTGAGCACAAAAATAGTGTACGTCTTTGCCTTACGGACTTTAAACATATATCTGTAGAAAGTGAAATGTGTTCTTTCAAATGAACCAGTTCAAATACCAAAACAAATATTCTCAGGTTATGTAATCCACACAAAACAGACTGGGGTCTCCACTACTATGGAGATGACGAATCACTGTCGTACACTCCATCTCTTAAACCGAAAACAAAGAAAGCTGCAATTTATTAATATATTATTAAATTGTAAATCCAGCCTTCATGTTCTCCACCGACACATTTATAATCTTTACTTCTGCCTGTATATGTGCTGTGGTAAGCTTAATGCGTGTGCTTGAGTGCTTTTTAGGCTATGTAGGCAACTAAAGGCTCACAACAATGATTTAAAAGGTTTATTAATAAACAGGTGATTAGTTGACTAATGCTTAAAATTAATGATTGCAAATTGACCAGAAAAATCCTTAGTTAAGGACAGTCTAATCATGCAACGCTGATGTCCGACCTACATCATCCACCAGAACTGCTTGCGCATATGACAGATGGTGGAAGTGATTTAAAAGTCGTTATTGCATTTGAAATATGGATTTTTTTTTTTATGCAAAAACGCAGATATTTGCTATGGGAGGCCCTCCATGTGCACATTTTATTTAACAAGTTTTGGGCTGATGAACACCCGCCTATTGCAGCGATAGAAGATGGAAGTAACAATTTTACTATATAATTTGTTGTTCCAATTTAGCAGACTTTAAGTATACTAATTATGCATAGTAAAAGTACAATTGCAGAGTATTTTACATTAGTATTATACTTACAGTAGTGCAATAAAACTATTTAAAATACATTCAAGTATATTTATTTTTCACTAGGGCAGTTATAAACAAAAATAGCAATCAAAGAATACATTTCAGAATATACAGAATTAGGTAATTGCAAAAAAAATTAGTTGTAAATATTGCATTTTATTTCTGAATAGTAAAGAAGCTACAGTAGTTGTTGTTATTCATCCTGCTGAGTCTCTTTCCATTCCCTCTGAAGTTAAATCAGTTGTATTTCTCATCATTTACGTGCCATTTTCCCCAATGTTATTTTTTTTCCTAAGCAGCAGTGTCATTTACCAGAATAGGGTTCTTCTTTTATTTACATAAACGCCTCTCAGTGTTGCATCTCAAAGCCGTTTGTTGACATTGTTTTCCTCAGAGTTCCTATGCATTGTCACTTCTCTTGTCACATCTCGTATTGCTCCAAATCCCAGAGCTAAAATGGGTGGCACATACATTAAAGTGATGCCAACTGCATTCTTAATTATAAACGAACACCGAGGAATCACAGCAACACCTTTTCCTAAACAGACCCCTATTAGAGTAAACAAATTCAACTGAATTTTGTCTGTTTTCTTTCTTCTTTATTTATAGACATACTACAGCAAAAGATAGTACTTACTTAACTGACTTAAAACCTCTTTTTTTTTCTGCTGGTGAAAATGCTAGTGTTTTAATAATTTTGCCACCATGTATATTCTCTTTCCTTTCAGGTTTCTAGATAGCAACAGAATTTCAGCTCATCAGAAGAAGCAGAAAGGCAGATAGTTTTAATGTCTCCTACATCTGTGAATATAATCAAGTTCGACTTTCCCAAGAATGTTCTCTCAAGTTTTAATTATTTATAGCATAGGTGAAATTTTGACACCCCTAAAAAAATAACAAATGTAACTAGGTTGCGCGATTGCAGATACCGTATGTAGGTCCGTAGGTTGAGAAGAAGCTTTTTTTTGTAGAGAGTCCATTAGACTTGTAATGTAAGACAGTAGTACTTCTGTTGAGGGAAGAGGTTCTGGTTGCCTGCAAAATTCCCTCATGGCATGATTATGTCTTCTAAAACATCAGATGCAAAACACACGCTTTTACAGAATCACCATCCTGCATTAAAGCAGCCCAGTGAGACATTGTACTGTCACATCTCTAAAGGAATTTTTTTCTTCTTCTCTCAAGACTACTCTGGATTTGCTCCTCTACGCAACTCTTCATGTATTGGCTCATTTATTCAATTTAATGAGTTTAGATGAGTTTAATTGTTGAGCTGTACAGCCATGTGCCATATTCTCCCTAGTGTCAAGGTCCTGAATCCAAACACTTTGTCTCGCTCATTTCTTTTGATCCATGTGCCTTGTGCTCGTTAAGTTCAAAAGAATCACTTTGAGGTGTCATTTAGCTGAATTGTTAATATCAATGTATTAATCTTTCCAACTGAGAGCCCCGATTTTAATCACAAACGGAGTCCTGTGGCATTGTGAGATGTAATCAAGGTTCACCTCTGGAGTAATCATAGGGTGCTCCCTGACACTGAGTGAAGGGAAAACCAACGTTTGCAGCGGTAGGAATGCTCAGAGACTTCAGTGCATTCTATTTCAGTCCTGCACATAGTATCATTTGCTGCAGTACACATGAGAAGCCTGGGTAGTTAATTGTGTCTGCTTTGCCCTTTGACATGTTCTCTCAGGTTTAATTAGTTTAGAGTATACTTTTCAATCAGTCCCTGCCTTTCACAGCTGAGAGTCAGTTAGAAAGCTTCTCTTCACTTTATTTATTTTTTTTTTTTTAAGCTTGCGTTTGTCTGATTAAAGTATTAAAGTCTCTCTGTCTAATTAACAAGCCGTGCTGGTGTGCAGATGTGTTTGGACAGATCTAGTGCAGTACTGATGCACTTGTTCTGGTCTCTTCACTATCCTTGAGTGCATGAGTCCAATCAACCAGAGGTCTTCTATTAACCTCTGTGAATAAACAAATGCAAAAACCCCATATTGTCCAGACGTGCAGTATAATGTGCCCTATTTACATCAAAATAGTGTAATCCACTAGGACTTGAGTTTGTCTTTGAAGGCTGAGTTAAAAAGTAAGCCGACTTTCTCTGCTGTAAGCAAATCACGAATTCATCCCTATTTCAGTGCAAGATTGTAAACATTTCAGCAAGTTGTTCGTTTGTTTATTAGCATCATCATTTTGGTCCAGTGCATTTGTCTGTGTCTAATACTTGTATTCTCAGAGTAAGTGTTTTTTTTTTTCCCTTTATAACAACAATATTTGCAACAAAGCCTAACACAGCAAAGCGTCACTTATAGAAGCTTAGAGAGAAATCATTTTAAGGCTAACCGAGTTCTAATCATCTATTGATAGAGCAGAACTTGTTTTGAAATTCTACTTGTGTTCTTATCAAAGGTTTCAATCAGTCGTGTAGTGTGGTACAATATTTATGCTAGTCTGTTTCATTTCACCTTGTCTGCTCCTCCTGGTGTCCATCCGCTCTCTCGGCTCTCAGATGGATAAGTATTTTACTCATTGGTATTACACTGATCATGAAAAATGTATGATACTATCAAAGAGAGTGCAAAGAAATTGCAGGAGGGCATCTATACAACACCTTACCATAATGCACCATTGCAGAATAAAGTGCTTAGCTTGCACATTTTGAAATGGATGATAAAACATAGGCTAATATTTATTTATTATTTATTTGATTTAGAAGGTAATGAGTAAATGAGATTTTGAGGTTCCTCAGTCTCCGTAACGGAATGAAGTCACCTCAGCGTTCTCTTTGCTGTCATGTAAAGACATGCAATCAACTTCAATATGTACTCTTAACATTTAACTTGGTCTCTTTTGCTCATCAAGGGTGCATTTATTTGATCAAATACAGTAAAAACAACATTATTACCAGATTCGTTTAAATTGTAATGTATTTCTTTGATAGCAAAGCTGAATGTTTAGTGAACAGAAAGCTCAAATAAACTAGGGTCTAAGTCTAACTCAATCTGAACTAACGACATCATTACATGGCAGAGCTGATTGGCTCTTTCAAACTCTTTCAACTTGCAAATAAATGACTAGTGATTGGCAGTAGCAGTAGCAGTGTGCTTCAGAAGCCCTCCACCTTCCCCAGCTCCACCTGTAGAGATCTGCTATGAGGCAATTCATGTATGCTATATGGGGGTTATTTCAGGTATATGTAGGTCCAAGAAGACCAAATACAATAGCATTGTCATGTACTACCTCAGAGAGCTGTCATGACAGCTATCTATTCAACTCAAATAGTTGATGTCTTTTTTTTATGAAACGGTGGGATGGCATACAGTCAGCTGGCTAGTCGTCTAGAGTTATTGACCGGCTGATTGTACGAATTATCTTATTTATTATATATATAATATAAATAACCTAAGAACTGGTAAGTGCTACGTACTGGAAGTGCATGTTGTATTACTGTGGTATAATTCGTACTAATGTCGTTTCATACTACGCAGACAAGGATTCTGGTAAAGACTAACTGGGCTCTGGCTCAAAAAAGCATCTAGCACTCAATTCTTGGCATTTGGTCAATACCTAATTTGATCAGCTGTGGCTGGTCTCGGGAATGTTGTACTCTCTTTTTTCTTTGTTTGTCTGTGAGGAGACTTAGTTGACACTAAGCTGACCCAACTTCCACAAAGGCAGAGATGTGAAGTGGCTTGCGGTTGATTGTGCGCCCTCGTCTTATCATTAACAGCGCCTGAGCTCGTGAAATGGGGTAGGTACTGTGGTGAAGAACCTCTGACCAGAACTCATTGATTTTCTTCATAAGGCACTTGCAAAAGACGTTTTGCCTTCTATCTGATTCTCTGCAGGAGCACCAGCCTCGAAATGCTTTCATATTTCTCTGCTGCTGTATAATTCATCAGCTTGACATTTCTCGCCATCCAGAGCTGAGTTGTTGATGTTAATGGCTGTTTAGTCAGAGGAGTGACCACAGCTTTGAGCACTTTGTGTGATTTATTGTTCACTTGCAAAGTTAAAAAGTAACTTTTCTCCTCACAATATTTAATTGCAAAACATATCAGGAGTAAACAAAACGTAAAGTGTAAAACCAGCAAATAATAATTACATTCCGGTGATAGATTCATTTCCCAAAGATTGTTTTGTTGTTCATTGCCCACCATCAACGCCTGTCCTCATTCGGCCACTTCCATTTAATTTTCATCAGGGCTGCTTTAATTAGCATCATCGGCGCATCAAACCTATCTGCATTTCTGATGAATATGCATGAATATGCCATCAGTGCCTTACGAATGCCATTTCGTCACTTTAAATTATCATTCAGTTCTGACCTGGATAAACGTCCAAGATCCATCAAGAGTTACTGCAAACTTGCTATCACAAAGTGAAAAAAAAAAAATATATATGAATATGTTAAAAATATGAAGGAGATGATGTATACAAACCAGGACACTTTAAGTGTATCTGAGTCACATCCAAGGTCTCCCAAATGAAACCTTATGTCTGTGGGAGGATGGAGATAGAAAGCTGAAAGCTGGAGATAGAAAGCTGTTTCGGTCCAAGAAAGATGTAGACAGATAGAGAATTATGAAAAAAATTCTCGTCTGGAGCTTGAACTAAATAAACCAGCTGCCAAACATGCAGCTCTTTTTAGAAACATACCAAACACATTAGAAAAAAGCAGACTTTAAGTTTAGTTTGGATTAGCAGATAACTAACTAAACCTTGAAAAGGAAGGAAATATAATATACTAGTTATGCATAATATTGAATATCATTAAATTAAAATCATTATGCTAATGAATAATAAAGAAACGTGTGTTATATATTTGCAAAAATGACTGAAATCTGGACAAGTTTGGTCACAGAAACTAACTTCTTTTTCGTCCCCACATTTTCTGATATTACTGGCACTTTTCAAACTTTTGCCATGAATCAGTAACTTGGATGAGCACATGGCACAAAGACATTTGCTGTAGGATCAGAGGATAAATCCTTTATGACATATCAGAAGTTTGAAAGTTGTCAACAATATTAATAAGCGTGTCAGGGTGGTCATATGGCGTCTGTGTATTTCCACTGCTTCAGTGATCTGTGGGAGAGGCAGAGTAATGGCCCTTTCCAACTCGCTTGACTTCTATAAAGATGTCCTTTTAATGGGGACATATGCCATTTTCCAATTTATTACCTAGTCTGCATAGAAAATGCCAAGGATGAATATGCAGAGAGTACATCCGAAGTCATACAGTATTACCCACTTAAATTAAATGATTTTTAATTGACCAGCCTGGTCCTCGTGCACAGAACAGAAAATAGAGCAGAATTAAATCTGGAGTGTGTGGACAGTTTGTACTTGTCTCTAACTTACTCTACTTTCTAACCTACATGTATCATGTATATTTAAAACTCAAATGCGGCTTCCCAACAATTCAAGCTTTTTTTTTACAGCATACCTATCCCTCTCACTTTCTCTCCTCGGCTAATTCTCATATAACAGTGGATTTTGCCAGAAACTTACAGTATATTTTCAGTAAAAGAGAGAGAGAGTGTACCTCGAACACCCTGAGGTTCAGTGCCATGCTCAAGGGTACAACAGCCACTAACCATAGTTTTTAATGACTACTGCACTATTATTGAAATCTTTTGATTCAGTTTTACTATAAAAATCATGAACCAAACACTGCTTTTAGATGTCTTTTCTTTCTAGTAAATCAGTGTCTGAATCTACAGTACTTGAGGTTCACAACAACAATCCAATATTGAGTTTGATATTATAATTCTAACCCAGGGCACAAAAGTAAAAGTAAAAGGAAGAAAATAATGCATACAAATAGGGTACAGATGAGCTGAGTTGAGTTGTGCACAGTAATCTTGCATGGATGCATTTTTTAGTTGTTTATAGTTTCAATGTAACAAATGATAAATCCACTCCAGCACAGTAATTGACAATATCATGAGCTTTTGTTATTCATGAAAACAATCTAATATCAGATAGGTTAGAGGATAAATTCAAATCTTTCAAAGGGAATGGAGAAAAGGGGGAGCGGATTATGACTCATAAGCCTCCACTTTGTTGGAAAACACTGGAGGGGACAGATAATTAAAATCTATCAGCATATCTCAGAAAGGATTTCAGTCTGACAGTAAAGCTGCTTTTTAATACATATATATATATAAAGGAAGTACCTGATGCCAATCACAAAAAAGATTAGGTGACTTTTAAGGGATAAAATATAGGAAGGCAAGGGAGGTTTGGTCGACCACACAAAAAAGCATATATATATATATATATATATATATATATTTTAAATGTATACATTTAAACTTTGGTATAAAGCTTATACTCTTTGTTTTATGTAGAGCTGTCATTGTAATATTAACGTTATACAGTCTATTATTTATTGAACAGCTTGCCTTGCCAAACCACTTACCAAGAGAGGAGAGAACAGAATGAGTGAGCAGCCGGTCAAACACAAGGTGCCATTGTCTTCAAAAACTGAAAGAGACCTACAGTAGAGTTTTTAACTTGACACCGTGTTTTAAAAACACAGTGCTTATGGCGTGATGTGCTAAAAATAACCCAGCAAGAACGGACAAAAAGTTTTAGAGCATGTTTTCATAGACCAGCATTTACAAAATTACAACAAGTACATAAAAACATATTTTGAGTAAATGTCTAGGTTTACCTCAGAAAGATGAAAAAAAACGTGATTGCATAATGGAATGCTGCTGGCTGTAGGCCAGCAATGGGATTATGTTTAATAAAATATAAATCCAACAAACTCAAATTCAATGCTTTAGTAGTTTGCTACAAAAAGAAATCTGTGAATTTGAGTGGATTTCTTAGCAAAAATTGATAGATGTGCTTCATTTTGTTCATTATTCAGCATCTTGTGTAATCAACTTGAATCATATTTTTTTTTAACTGACAAGCCCCAAATGGGATAATAATTTTTATAAAATCAAAAAAGCAAGAAAGAGATCTCAATTACAGGGATCAGGGCTTGTGACATACTTGACTTAAGAAATTTTACACCCACAAGTATTTATAAAAATATATTTCACAAAGTAGGAAACAATACATGGATATCTTAGATTACAATACAGAGAGTAGCTAATTAAACATACAAGTGTATGAGCATTAAAGCACAGTAGAAAATATGAATTTGCATGAAAGACTATTTTATATATACTGTCCGTCCAAGAGAATCGCCATATATCGCATCAATACAAACAGAATATGCACGTAGCTCCAGTGCCAGATCCCCATGTGCAATAGCTAACGTGCATAGACAAAACCTATCACTTCAAAGAAAAGCTAAGAGAATCAGCAATGACTCTATGTACATATTTTTTTCTTTTCTTTTTTTTTTTGCTCTAATATCATACAGTGCAGCACATTACGCATGTCTGTTTCTGTATTTCTTTACTCAATGGATAATGGTGTCTGATTTTATAAAAAATGGCAGGGGTCAAATATAAACATGAACTAAATGTTCTCAGCTATTGTGCTTAGAATGATCACTGATATCACTGGGTATAGTATGTGAATATATATATACACACACACACAGTGTCAATAAAATATTGACTTCTCTTTCCTGGTCAAGAACAAATCCTCTGTGGATTCCACAGCTCAGTGTGGTTATGAAAAATTAGTATTAGTAGTATTTTTTACTAAATATTTAGTTTAGCTTTAAAAAAAAAAAAAAAACAGTGATGCAGCAGAATAAAAACAAAGTAGAAGAGGAGAAGATGAAAATGATAATAAAAATAATAGTTTTACTAAAATAAATAAATAAATAAAGTACAAATATACTCAAACCTGCAGCACAAAGCAGACGACTGGCGATGGATATTTATATATTTATATAAAACATACACAATAATGAAGAAACACCATCAATGTTCCAAAAAACATTGGAATATGACTGCATTTAATGCTTGCTTTTGAAAAACGAAGGCCTCATTGTTTCCACAATTCTCTTGTTGTCCTCAACGCAGTCTTACACAGTCTAATCATCTTAGAGTGTGAACCACACTTAAAGCATATGGATACAAAGGGTTGTATAAAGCAAGCCTCGAGGCTTTTCCAGTTTACTCAAGAAATCTGGCCACGTAGTATCAAAGGGTCGGCAGGCAGATCCTAAAGCCAGTGTGACATATTTTCATTGCGCTCGCATTTGTTAAACCACACATACATTCATAAGTAATGTAGACAATATATTGCTATTTAGTTTACCTTCTTTTTTAAGTGTTCCTTTGTCTGATTGGCTGAATGGCGGCAAGAGATCTGTTGTCGCTGGGGAGCGGTGTCATTTTGATGCCTCTGCAGTCCTTTTCCTCCTGCCAAGCCACAGCGGGCTACAAGGTGTCCGAAAGTCCACTTTCCATCCAGTCCTTTCAAGCGACTACCAAGAATCAAGGTTCTGATGCCTCTGGTGGTCACAGTGAACGACAAATACCCAAAATACTGCTAGACACTCAGTGACGGTAATCTAAACTCGAACTCCACAAGAATCATTGACCTCCTACTATAGACACTGGTAAGTTCTGACATTACGATGCACTCTGATGTGGTAGATGACTAATGCTAGTAGGTCTCTCTAAGAAGATTTTAAAAAAGGCGCCCCCATCCCCTTTTAAACAGCAGCGTCTAACAATCCCCGTAGCATAATACACAAGTTATGTGGACGGAAGCAAAAGGTCCGCTGCGCTTGGAGGTCAAGTCTCTTTGTCACTCTCGCCCACAGAATACAGCTCGCCCAGTCTTCTGAAGCGCGGGCCCCACTCTCTAAGGTAGTCATAGTTCTGGTCCGAGTCCGAAGAGGCCGTTTCGAGGGAACTCAGCGAGCCCGCGATGGAGCCCCTGCCCTCGTAGCCATAGATTTGAATGGAGTCGTATGGTGGAGCCGTGGGGTCGTTGTCTGCTTCGTGAAGCCTTACGTTGATGAATTCATCCACGTCTACTCCGTTCGGACCCGAGTGCTGACCCTGTCTGGGCATGAACTGCAGGTCGGGCTTGATGTCCTTTCTAGGCAGATAGCCGTTGATACCATCTGGGTTCTGTAGGGTGGCGATGTCAAAGGCCTCTGTGTCTTCCTCCCCGCCTCCCTCGTCGTCATAACGGATGATGTTCTCCCTCACGTCCTCGTCATCTTTGATGATTAGAGGCTCGTTCTTGTGTCTCCTCAGTGTCACAAACAAGACCACGATAACTGAAAGGCACAAGAACATCCACTTACTGAACTCTACCTTTGATTTTTGGGTCCCACTTTATATTGTTTGCCTAATACTGTATGCTTGTACTTACATAGTAACTACATGTTTACATAGAATGTAACCACAATGTAAGTATCTACAGCTCTCATGTTTGTGTAACTACACATATGTAACAACCTACTGAATGGAATGTGTAAGTACAAATGTGTAACAGGACTTGTTACACACTTGTTACATGTCGTTAGGTTGTTACATGTGTGTTGTTACAGATGTAGATACTATATACCAACGTGTTCTTACATACTATACTTACATGCACATCTAGTTACTATGTAAGTACACAGGTTTCAGGGACAAATTTTTTATATAGTGGGACCGATTTTAGTTTTTTATTCATTTACCAAGTGCCTGTTCCATTCGAATTTTGCATGCAAATCACAGAGTGGATTTTAAATTCAAAAATTAGTAAGGACTAAAAGAGGCAGCTGAAATGACCTACCGAGAAGTAGAATTATACAAGCTAGAATTGCAATCAGAGCTCCCATGCTGAGACCAATGGGTAGAACAAAAGCCTCGACGTTACACGACTGCACAATGCCATCCCTGCTGCAGCCGCACACCCGGATAGTTAAAGTGTTGGTGCTGCTCATCGGAGGCTCGCCGTCGTCAGTCACGATGATGGGAAGGAGGTACGTCTCCTGTTTCTGTCGCCGAAAGGAATCGTGCTTGGCAAGAACGCTGATTGAGTTATCTGGGGAGAGATAAAGTTTGGCTGTGATGTATGAAATCAAAGACAATTCATGCAAGTAAATGATAGGGAAATGATGTGCTATTAAATTTACAAGAAGACAATGTCTATTCCGCCGATAAATAAACAGATGGATATAAATAGCTTCATCTCTGCTGTCAATCTTTAGGAAAGTCTACGGGAGTAGCGGAAGTGTCTCAGGGAAGCAGACAAAGAAACTGAGGAAAGTGTTGGTCCTTCCACTGGAGATTCTTTTCAGAAGTTGTGACTTCATTATCTGCCCCCTCATACCCCAAGCATATGTTGAAGCTCTTCAGTGTCTCAAGGAGCTCCTTCAGTTGATGCGCTGCACAATGTGTCCCTTAAAGCCTTCAATTTTTATTTTTCAAGGAAAAAAAAAAAACATATATAAAATAAAATCAGCTACTGAGTGAAAGGTTTAGATAATACCTCAGACGGATACAACACAATAACCAAGTTATGGAAAAAGCCTTATCACTTAATAGAGTCTTGGGAGAAACCGCAGCATTGTTAATGCATGTATGTATTTATTTATTGCTTCTCACAAGGGGGAACAATAAGTTCATCATTTAAAACTACGGAATGAAAGGACATCACGAAGCTTACTGAAACAAATAATGGTAAACTAAACCGGGTCGGAATTTAATTTCCACTCATAAACATGCTAATGAAAAATGTAAATATGCCTTTCTTTTTGTTTCCCTGAGATCACAAAGCAATTATCTGCAAAAGCTGTGAGCTGATTTATCAATGTAATTAAAGTACCATATTTTTTATGTGTCATTATGTGAGAAGAACATTGTCCTGAACTAATGTGTCTTATTTTAACAAACAAAGTTGCTGATATGCAGACTGTATTTCAACAAGTCTAAGCACAGCTATGATCAAATTAACTGCTCCTACAGTATGTTTGCAGTTCCTAGTAGGAAGTGCATTCGAGTCACATTATAGCTAAATAAAGGCTAATATAATCTTCCGGTGGAATATGTGAGTTACTCGAGTACTCAATCTCTCTTTTTTCAGGTCACGATACCCTGAAGCATAACTTTTAGGTCAAGATAGCTGAGGTGGTCCTGGCAGTTCCTAGCTCGCATAAGCCTCTCTCTATCACCAGCCACCCCAATTACAGCTATCATCACAAACAAACCCTTCTCAGCTCAGCTCCAGAGGTCTGGTGTGTGCAGGTGGGAACCATCATAGACTATGTTTGTGCATTACTCGCACATGATCTTTACAACGAGTCGTCAGCATAAAAAATAATGCACTTAAAAAATAGCACGCACTGTATGGAAGTTTCACATGCATAGGGAAAACATGATTAATAGTGTTATGACTTAAAGAGAATGAGACATAATCCAAGTGTGTGAAATCTACGCTTTACGTTAAATGGTATGCTATAAACAAAGACAGAGACAATTTAAGTAAAAGTATCTAATCTAATTTGGTTAAAAGGAAGTTGCTATAGATATATACTGTACACACAATACTGTATACACAATAAATACACACACTGTATATAAATGTATTTTATTTCACGTACTTGATGTTCTGAAGGAATTAAATAAAATGAAAAATAAATAAACTAAAATGATCATGCAATCGGGAAATGTAATAAAATATATTTCAAAATACTAACACACGAATAGCAGCGCAGTGACATTAAAATGGACACTAAAATAGATTGTAATACTTCTTGTTTTACATTTTTTAAACATCTTGTGTTTCACATAGTTAAGAAAGGCAAACAGGTTTGGAGTGACATGAGGGTGAGTAAATGATGACAGCATTTTCAAATTTGAGTGAACTCTCTTTTTAAGAAATTCTAACAATACGCTACACTGCGCTTTTTAATCATGAATCGCAAGTAACAACACATACTATGATGAAAAGCACTAGGATATAGCACAACTTTGGACATGCTGTCAAATTGCGGAACAAGTTTTGATGCCCAGCGCGATCAAACACACACGCACATTCACTCACACACACTCATACACACACAGCAGAAGAGATGAGAAAGCGGCCTTAGTGCACCAGACGCCTCAGGCTGTGCATCAAAGCCTGGTGTCCTTACAGAGCTTTCTCCTGTCTCTGTGATGGAGTGGCCATCTTTAACCTGAACTCACTCAGGCTGACTCATAATACATGCTGCCTCTCAAGATATCACTGAGATTGTCACTAATGACATTCTGCCTGTCTGCTTCATCTTACAATTCTCAAGGTCTGTCTTTGTCTTAGTAGTCCATTGTTCAACGCTTTATCAGTATTATTTCATCTTTGTTTCTTTTTTTTTTCTCTTTGAAACTGCTTTTGTTTATTATTATTTTTATACTGATCCTCTTTGTGGGTTTCTTGTTCATTGTATTAACAGATATAAAAAAAGTATGGATATTCTAATGAGCTACAACATTACTGAAGTGACTAAAAACAATGTGGACATTTAAGACAAATTTATGAGCTCAATTATTTGTAATGTATTTTCTTTTACTACTTTATAATTTATTTTATATTTACATAACGTAAAGAGAAGGAATTTTGTTATAAATTATTAAATCCAGTATACTCATGCTAGACATATTTGAAAGCTGTGTACTTTATACAAGCCAGGACATGCAATTTACGACAACAACAAAATTATTCTCTCTCTATCATAAATTGTATTTATTTCCTTGTATCACAGCAATTAAAATAAACAGAAGACTACATTTTCAAATATCAACAATAATCTGCTTTATATATTAACATCCACTCTTTTTAATCACACGTTTTTTATAATAATTACTAATATATTTTTTCCCTCTCTTGAGTCTTTTGAGGCTGTTTTTGTTCAAGTGAAACCTACACTGAAAAAAAAGGTGGTAAAACAATTTTGATTCAGAATTTGTTAGTGAATTAAACATAACATTTGTATGTAAAATTGAATGTTTAGTAGAAAACTAAATTAAAGTTTAGTATTTTTTTTTTCTTGTAAAACATAATATTATTTTTATTGAATGTAATATTTACACAGTGTATGTCACTAACAATAAAGACAACAATTAATTTTATTTAAGCTGTTTTTATTTGTATTTAGCTATTTTTTTAATATGGCTTTTCTGTCACTCTTTACAGAGACTAGGGTGATACACAATTTCTTTCCCTTTCTCACTATTCCTTACTTTCCTATTAACTCAAATCATGACTGTCCCTTGGAAGGCAGAGCTCTTTTGATGTAACGTCTGATCCGTCTAGTTCAAAAATATCACGTTTCCTCTTTTTGGTGAGCAGCCAAAACAACAGCTCCTTCAACGGTCAGCCATAAGACCACATGCCAAATGGAACTAGATCAGTACAGTCCTCCCTCAAGTCTTCAAAAGCATAGTGCAATACTAGGTTGTGCAGCGAGAACAGCAGGAACGCAGTGTGAAAAAGAAGGTCGGATAGGTTACACAAAAAAAGAACGAAAAAAATCAGTGTATTTAGCAAACAAATTTAGAACCATCTGCTGCACAGCCTCAGCTTTGAGTAAGTCACCCTACATCGAGTTGCATCGCTAAACCTCGGCTTGGATTCTGTTCATTTGCTTTCTTTCAAAATGCACTGGGGAGTACAAAATAGCTGATGTCCAGACAATTGTGCATCTGCTAACTTTTGGGTACACTAATTCCACCAGATTTCCCCTTCAAATGCATGCCTCCGGACTGCGCTTGACAAACAACGTTTGAGCTTACAGATGCTTTTCTCTCCCTCTCTCGCTGTTCATCTCATTCTTATTTCCCTGCTGTGTTTCATAGTCATATGTCAGTCTTACCTAAATTGTTGTTTTCTTTCATTTCTAATAACCAAACAATGGTACCAGGATCTCAAGGCAGCACACAGCTACTGTACTGTATATACTAAGGGAACTATATATGGGAAAAAAGCATAGCAGAGAGAAAATAAAATCAAAAAACACCGAAATGATTTACAACATCAGAGTTAAAATAACGGTTAACAGTTTTGCATTTTGTGAATTTCTTTCCAAAAATCGTAATCATTTTCCAACCCCAATACGTGTGCGTCACAGTGACCAAACATAAAACTGGGAGATATTAGAGCCTGTCCTCCAACAAAAAAACTACCCTATAGGTTAGTGCAATTACCTGATTATGACCTATATTTACGTTACAATGGTACAGTAAGCACCCACTTTTGCGTGATTTTTACTCAAAGTGATTTAAACATGTTTTACTTGGTGTATTTCTTATGAATGACTACACCTAACCCCTCCCCTAAGTCAACCCGTTACAGAAATTGTGCAAAATCATGATTTATAGGGCATATACCTTTAATGAGCTTGTGCATTCTCTGTGTTCGATCTCATGATCGCATGATCATGTCTCATCTTATAAAGCATTGTTCTGATACACAATTGTAGTATATGCTCAGAGGGCTCATATTACAGGGACTTGTACAAACAACCTATACAGGCGTATTGGTTGGAGGACAGGTTGAAATACTGGGAAAAAGTACTAGGTAGATAAACATACCTAAATTGTTTTTGATGGTGAAATTAGGATTGTTGAGCATCTCCAGGCGATAGTGGAAAGTATGTCCCTGGGAAGGATTGTCTTTGTCCACTGCGCTGATGGTTTGAATCACCTGTGGACACAGACAAAAAGAGAGGGACCAGCCATCCATTACTCTCCTTTTGACATCATATGAGGTCAGACACTGACAGCAGTCAACACGGGATGAAAAATCTGTCCCATTCACTCATAAAAGTAGAGACCCTAAGCTAAGGGGCGCAGGCTTTGGCAGCCCACTTTTCTGTGCCAAGTCCATCTATATATCTGCCACCCTTGTTCAAGACATGTTCTTTTTCTTTCTGATTTACAGCTCGTTGAAAAGCAGGACTCGGCCGTCGTCGCGGTCATTCTTTTCCCCACATGGATGGAGAATGTTCTTACGGTGACTATGTTAAAGGACGGAGGATGAGGAAGTACATACTGATACTGTTAGTCACAGACACTGCATGTCTGCTAGAGAGATGCAGGCTCTGAAGGGGCCTGAATGGATCTGATTGTTCTCATTTTCTGCAGAAGGAGAGCGAGAGTGAGTAGCTAAAAAAAGGCCACCCAGGTGTCTCTTACTTCTCTCTCTTAAATCAATAGGCTGTAATTTACCGCGGCTGATCGTTACGGAGAAACTGCGAGAGGGAGATGCTGCTGGCGGGCCTGATTGATGCCCTCTTACCTGTCCAGGCTTGCCGTTTTCACAAAGGAAGGCTTCGTATTCGGTGGCGAACTCAGGGGCGTTGTCGTTTATGTCCAGCACTTTGATTGCCACGATGGCTCTGGAAATCTGGCTGTGGTTTCCTAATGTGAAAAGAGACAAGCTATTAAAACACTGAAAACAGAAGTGCAGCGACCAAATATAGAAGGCAGCTATTGCAAATCCCAGGTAAATACAATGACCCAGTTATTTTCACTCTCTTTCTGCCTCACAACTATGTCTTTTGCTCTTTTCCTCTCCTTTTCTTTTTGTCTCCCATCCTCTGGGTTGATGGAGAGACAGATGAGATGCAGCATCAGTCTGAGCTTTAGACATTATCAAGTATGCAAAACAGGATTACGGTGGGGGAAAAAAAACACATTCAAAGTGCTTTTGAAATCCCCTGTTCAGGTGCATGTTTTATACATGAAGGTTAAAAAAATGAATATTAATAAAACGGTGGCAGCTGAAGTCTAGAAGACAATAAAGGGCAATTTAATTAGATTAACTTTTCATTGGAATTATTCATTGGCAGTAATTCGCAGTCCCTTTTGAGGACCCATGTAAATGATTGTATTTAATTAGGGTTGCAACCACTGACTTTTAAAGCAATTATCTATTCGTTTGGCTTTAGCACATGACATGGTACCTTAACAGCTTACTAATAATTCAGGGCATACTGCTGTAATGTGTGACACTTAGAACAGCAAACAGCATTTGAAATGCATTTGACCTGTCAATTAATTTCGCTCCTTGATCGCCCTAAGGGAAATAAATAAGCTTATGAGCCTTGACCAGACGTTTCAACCTAATACAGTAGCGCAGATTCATATTCATAGCCATGCTGTATAGACATATCTGTTCAAATTCTGTTTCACCAGAGACATTAGCCAAAAAAATCCAGATTTGTTGGTCATCAAGTTAAAACACTGAGAAAGATGAACATTTTGCATGCTTAACTTCACATGCAATGTTGTTATGTGAAGAGCCCTTAAATAATTCAGTTTATTCAGCTCTTTGAGCTCAAAGACATCTTATGTTAATTGTATATGACAACATCAGTATTTTTTCCTCCTCCAGGGAAAGATTTTTGGCTCCAGTATCTGAATAATGTAGCTGTACATGCCAATCAAAATGAATCTCGAGGTTTATGGATGGCTTGTGCAGTGTTTATTTCTGGTCCACAGCTTGTGTTTAATAAGTTCTTTATCCAGTCAACAGATGTTCTTTTATCTGTTATGTACAGCAAACAGCTCTGGCGTGAGTAGAAATTACTCATTAGATGTCCATGAATTGACTGCTGAGCTGTTTAATTCAATAAAACCTCTGTCTTCGGTTTCTGAGAGGAAACTTTAGCACCTTAAAATCTTTTGACTGCAAATTAGTACCTGAGGTGTAAGGTAAAGCTTCTGTTACATTAGCTGTTATGGTTCATTTATAGCCCAGGTTCTGGGCATTTTTATCTTAGTGTCTTTATATACCTGCATTTGTTTCTCCATTGTAAATCCTGTTACATAATTAACCATGATGATAACTGCCATGTGAAATTTTTATTGGTCTGAAGTGCCTCTACACAGATTTTAATGATCTCTTTGCACATTACTGTAACAATCTCTTTGATATTATTATACATTCATTTTGAAACATAAAACATTTAATGGTTCAGTCGAGAAGATGAAGGAAGGAAAATTCTACTTACGAACTTCGGTGGCTGTCACAGTGATGTTGTGCCACATATCCGTCTCTCTATCCAGAGGTTTAGCTAATGTGATCTTCCCATCATCAACATTAATGTTAAACTGCCTCTCTAAATCTGTGTGTCTATCGATAAAATACCTGTAGAGGAAACACAAAGAGAGACAGAATAAAATCCTTTTAGTATATGAGGCAAAATGATCCAAAAGGTTATCTCTTGTAACTGTAGAAGAAAAAATAAATCCTAAAAGTTAAAATGGCATACTGTGTGTGTGTATATATATAACCAATAAAACCTAACCAATAAACACGTACCCAAAAACATTATTTATAATTTTTTTCCTGAATATATACTTTGATCATAGTTCAAAAAATTTGAGATTCCACACAGAAATATATAACATTTACATTCAACCTTGTTCTTATGCACCTATAATTTACTTTACTTGGAAAAACCAGGGTAAAATCTACTTGGGCATCTCAAATATGACTGTGAAGTATAACATTTAAGAAGACCCCAGTGGATGAGGAATGAGTTGTAAAATAAATCAATAAATAAATAATTAATTGGTCTGGATAGTGAACGTATTGAAAATGTTCAGCCGTGGTGGAGATCCTGAGACTGAGGGTGGAAGTCCATGAGGAGTGCTCTACTGCTGTGCAGGCAGCCAGACAGTATTCCCACCTGGGAACAGTCTCCAGGAGGCTGAGTGGATTTCAGTCAAGCTCTGACAGTTCCACGTACCACCGAGAGACAGACCCTGAAATGTTCTGCTATGTGTCAATCAAACTGACAAAGTTACAGTGGGGAATGCAGTGGGAGGAAAAAAAAACAGAAACAAACAATAAGATCTGTAATTAATTATTCCATGGGATTTTTTAAGGGTGGGGAAATTAAAGGATTCAAAGGTTATTCTGATGAAGTAGATAGTTTGGATTTTCATATTTTGCATTTACAGTGTTAAAAAAATAAATAAACAAATTACAGACTGATTAAAATACCTTGTTTTCATAGACAGACATTTCTGAATAACAAACATTTATTTATTTATTCTACATTCATGACTTGTACTGTATATTCAAGTATCATTACAGTGTATGCTATACATTACCACCTTTTTATAACTCTAAGAGCCAATCCACATCTTACATGTTAATATAATTAATTAATGGTAGCAAAAAACAACATTTAATTACAAGTCACTCAACAAAATAATTACATGTGAAGTACACATTGTTGATTAGTATTACTCAGCAGCCCTGTTTGCTTATGCAATTATACTGCAACCTGAGGACTCTAATGTAAATCTAATGTAAATCTCTAATGTGCAAACATTTTATTAAATTAAGTAACAAATAAAAAAAACAGACAAAGATGTTTATTTGTGATGGCATTTGTTTTTAATAATACTAATAAGTCTTTTTTTTTTTTTTTCTTTTTTTTTTCCACAAAAAAAGCACAGGATAGAACATGTTCTCTAGGCCTTTTGCCATGTAGTTATTATGTCGGCTAAAAGACTAATTAAGAGGAGTTTCACAGAAGCACAATTTATTCTCCTGTACCAAATATTTTCCAGTAGGCTGCACCCTGTAAATGTGCAGTAACCGAATCAAATGACTCTGCCTCCTCTATAAGTAAAGCATACATCAGTATAACACAAACGCCATCGAGAGCAGTCACCACGTATTAGCATATGTTAGATATCAGGTGCCACAACAAGATCTGGAGCCAGAGGGACTTCTGTCAGAGAAGGTTAAAAGATCCCCACTGATTACATGCACACTTCTTTTGACAGATAGACAATACTCCTAACAGGGCTAATTTGAACTTGGACACTGCTTGGCACCATTTGGTGCACGCCATTTTTACAATAACAAGAGACATCCTGCAATCTTATAAGGAGAGAAAGAGAGAGATGGGGAGGCTGAAGGTAGGAACGGTCTGAGAGGTCAGACTGATGTGAAACGATGTTTCTGTGAATTACTGTTTCCATGTCGAGCTGTGATTATAACTGACATTTTCATTTAACTAGAGTCCTTTAAAAGCCACAATTACACTTATTTTTTTATTTTATACTCACCCATTTCACCTTGATTGCTTCTCCTATTCCTATTGATGTGACAACCACACCAATATGCACAATTAGCTGTATTCATGCAGAACTTTTGTCATTTGAGGTGAGGTCTGGTTATCTTATTTCTGTATGAAATTCAGCATGGGTTATTTGCCGGATAAAGTTAGTCATCTTTTTATATTCTTTTTAAAATCCTATTTACTAAGTGGCTTTTACCTTTTAAAATGACTTCAACCCATTTGGAAAGACATGCAACCCTACCACTTTATAGTTCAATATTCAGCAAAAAGGCCAAACAGCCAAAAACCATTTGATCACATTAGAAAAGATAATTCATCTCTTAATGCTTAAAACAACTTTGTGATTTTTTAGGTTAACACAATCTTCTTGATGGCCTCAGGAAAGAAGTAATTCATCTTTCAAATAACACAAACATGTCAATACAAAAAGCCTGCAAAAAAATCCCACTTTAAGAACAGCAAATGCCATAGATTTTCTTCCTAATAATGCAAACTGTTCACAGATGTCACAGCTGGAACATTTAAATCACTCTGAAATGATTATACCTCATATTTTGAAGCAACAGCCAAAGAAAATAGCTATGTAATACTAAGCGACACAAACAAGTACACTACAACATAGTACGTTTTGGATTTATGTTTTAAAATGAAACTTGGACTTAAATATAAAATATTGCCAGAACATAAAAAAAAATCAAATATACTCTTAATGCTATCCATCCATTTAGGGCTGTTTAGGGTAATGTTTATAATTCATCATTTATATTTAAAAATGTGTATTTATTTATAATTTAGGTGTTCATAATTTTATACTTGCTCATTCTATACTTGAGCCACATGCTCACAATTTTGGTTCATTCAATAGGACTGTAAATCAGACGTGGTGGACTAGCATTTACTGCTCTAAGATGCTGAAACACACAGGATCATGAGCTGCTTATGTATAAAATAAAACAGTGGCGCACTTCACTTTGAAACGCATGGTGCATATATTTAATTAAAACACAGCCTTCGCAATATAATAATCCCTCTACGCCATTTCGATTTTATTTCGATATATTGCACAGCCCTAGAATAAATATATCAAACACGAGAACGCTCACTTGGTTTAAACTCCATTGCTGCGTTGAAACCCAATCTCTGATTTTTCCCCTGCTCCCAGTTCCCCGTGTAATTACACAACCTGTTGCATGTTGTCCCTGAAACATCGCAAGTCACTGGAGAATTAATGGAATGCTAGGTTGGACTGAGAGAAATTGGCTGTATAACCTATAGTGAAGGTGCCCTTGTAATTTTTCAAGTAGGAAGTCACAGAAGTGAAATACATCAGTGAGAGGAAAGGGGAGGAATCTTATTGTGTCATTGTCCTATCTCTCTCCCTTTTCGCGTTCCCAGTACAACCAATTCTGTGGAGGTGAGAGCTCCATTTAGTCTGAATGCAAATGCACCTCTACAGGCAATTTCATCAGCAGCGTTTAATGGGTGGCAGGATGCAGCGGTGAAGGAGAACTTGGATATTAGATTGATGTAGAAGCTTGAGCTTGATCTTCTCTCGGTTTAATGAAGAAGTTTTTTTTTTGGCCTAATTTCACCAAGGAGGACAACAGGTCACGTGGGCTAGAAAGGATTGCTTTTTTACCTGACTTGGCTGTGTGTGGCATCCTGGTCTCTCGCCGCTACCGCTCCTACGACTGTGTTGATGGCAGCGTTTTCATGCACGTCGAAGAGATAAGTGGTCTTTGTGAAGACAGGGGGTTCATCCGCATCCTCAATGACAATTTTGACTGTCGCTTGGTCTATGTAAGGCCCACCAGTTATCGAATCAGCACGTATGTTGGTCGCCACCACTGTTAGGTTGTAGGATCTTTTAGACTCAAAGTCCAAAGGCTGGAAAACAGAGAAATAGAGAGATGTTTATTATTAATGAGTACAAAAACAAAGGCAAGCGGTTTCCTGGTTTTAGCGGACTGGCTGTAATTGCACCGGCTTCCTCCCACCTTGCAACGGATAAGATTTAAGCTGCTGCGAGCCCAGTAGCAGGGTGAACAAAAATAATATTTAGTAGCAATAACCACACTTTCACCTGGAGCGTGGGATGTTTTATTAATTTGTGGCAGAGACAGCATGTGTTTGGGATTTAAATGAGGCTGCAAATAAGGTTAATCTAATGGAAACACAAGGACTGTATTGCAAACTGTTAAGAAATCATGAAAAATACAATTTGTGTGTTTGTGTTGTCTGAAAACAAAATTAATCCTTGCCCACGATACCATGACGTTAACATTGTTAATGTATTCTCCAAGGCAATTATCCAATGGTGAGGTATTATTGAAGTAGCAAATAAAATACAATTGGGGAATTATTTGTACTCCAGGATAAATATTTGTGATTTTGGTGTGTGAGGAAAGGCCCCATGTTCACCCCACCTGTGTACATACATGACACAGAGCAACGTTTTATATTTTCACCTAGGAAAGAATGTCGTGGTTTTTCCATTGTGTTCTGAATCACGGCTCTGTCAACCTTATTTGAACTCCAAAAAGAGCTCAAGCCCCCCTTTTGCTCTTTTATTGACAGAAACGAAACTAGACCTGACCGCTGAAATACACATGAAAAAGAAACAGGCTATAGGAATTGAGTAGTAGAAGAATTTGCTTATGTTATAAAAAAAAAGAAAAAGAAGAAGAAGAAAAAAAAAAGCCTCTGTCCCACAGGGGAGGTCACGCGGACACTGGAGCCGGACCGAGAGCAGCCCCAGCTGGGAGAGAAGAGCAGCTGGAGTTCCTCTATCAGCACACTTTGAAGTCAGTGCGGCTGACAGCAGCGCACCCGGATGAGAACAGCCCGTGTACCTCTGTCTGCTGCAATCCACAAAGCTATTGGGTGGAATTTATTTAATTTTATTTTCACCCCTACTTTGCTACTACCGTTGAGACAGAGAAGAAAACACAGGAGAAAAAAAAAAGTGTTTGACTAATTTCTCATGCAATTACCGAAGTCTTCAGTGTCATACAATGCTTCAGAAATCATTCCAATATGCTGATTTGGTGCTCAAGAAACATTTCTGATTAATAGCAATATTGCATATTTGGTGCTCATTTATTTAAACTATGTTTTATAGGGGTTGTGTTTATACTGATTTGTTTTGTCTATATCTGTGTGAGTCCAATATCTTTTTACTGCGTTGCTTTCACTTTTAGGCTTCCTGGCAACTCCAGATGTGCTGTCACAAAGTACTTCTTTTGTGTCATCTTCTCGTACAGTACAGCGTAATACAGAGCTCTTGATATGGTTGACTGGTGCACCTTTACTTCATTCTCTACTCCTGAGCTCCTTCAAAGCTATTCACACAGAATTCTGTGGTATGACCCTTTCCCATCAGTCCTCTCTCTTCCAATGGTTTCCTGTCTTTTTCACTACTACTTCTTCTAATAAAAGATTGAGAGAGTCTAAATACAATTAATGTTTCAGCACAGAGGAATATAGAAATCACTGAGCTTTCTATGTAGCACCTGGAACTCTGTAAAATGGAAAAAAAGGTGGGGAAATAGTTAGGTTGAGCAAATAACACTGCACCTTTCAGTAGGACAAGCAGAAGTTCCCCTATGATGTAAAATTCAGAACAAGCTGCAGTCTGGCACCTTGCTTGCTTTGGAAAAGGTCAGTGCTGTTCGAGACTATTGAATTTTGGTGACAGTTCATAGAATTTTATGTCGTAATATATATATATATATATAAATGGTAAATAAAATAGCACATCTGAAGAGAAAGAAAGAAAAACTACTTTCTAAAAAACAAAAAAACATTACAATTATTTATATTTTATAAATATATTATTATTAATATTTTTGATTTATTATTTTACCTGCTTTACCAAAAACATATCGAACCCAGGTTTTCAAACTGAGATATATATTGAGCCATATATATATATATATATATATATATATAGAAAGAAAGAAAGAAAGAAAGAAAGAAAGAAAGTTCTCTTTTACCATGCAACATGCTTGAAATGTTACCATTTCATTGTAGTTGAGATTTTTGAGAACGCCATTCAAATGCAGCTTTGCATATTGGCAAGACTGAAACAAGCTTCTCTCATCTCAGACACTGCAAATCTGTTCCATCTAAAAATATCATGCCAACACCTCATTCTTTTGATAGTCATGCATGCCATTTGACTCTCTACAGTGAAATTGGCACTTATGCATCCCTCTGGGTCTCCATTTTGGCACTCATTGTGCAGAAAGGCCTGAATATGACTACGGCTGTCACTTGACCTCCGTCTTTTCCAGATGATGCAATTCAGGCTTTCATGCGGCCTGAAAAAATACTAAACCACACGGCCGTGACTAATTTTACCACATATAAATATATGTTTGAAAGCACCTAAAAACTCCCAGCATGGTGTGAGTGTGTTTACAGCATCAAAGATCAGTAGCGGGGGAAGTACAGCAACCCTCTCCACAACCACCACATGGGCGGGGGGTTCTACAACAAAGCAGTATCTTGACTGTCTGAGCCTGTGGCATCTCACCCAGATCAATATGTTTAACCTTGCTACAAAGGCTCCTTGGTCATGACCATTCAATATTTAGCAGAAGTTAAATTTTAATTGCTGGCGGAGGGGCTGCATGGGCCAACTTGCTGCAGATGATATTTGGCGCACAGCAACTCAGCACCAGCGCCTGGGGAAAATCTGTATCTGCGCACAGTGGCAGGTGCAAAAAATTGAGGAAAAATAAGGGTTGTGTGCTTTACAAGCTTGTTCTGCTCTCCTGAACTCAGGAACCGTCTGGAGGTATAGAGGTTAGCAGGGAGTGGGCTGTTGATTGCCTGTTTTTCTCATGCAATGCCATCCATCATGCTATTAGTAATGCAGACAACAGATTCCAGGCCAAGTGCTATGGGATGAGAAGACGAGGAAAAACAGGCATGCCATTACGCATTCAGCTGTGAGAGACCTGGGACATACCAAAATGACTGCTTTTTGTATTATTATTTCTTGCTTTGTCTCTGGATTTTTTTCCCTTTCTTTCACATTAAAATTTTCATATTCAAGAGGTATTTACTGTAAGGGTGTAACCATACATTTATTTGTACCAAACATTTTTGGATGGGTCTTCCAGTTCAGTTTAGATGCGTATTTTAACCACTACATGGGAAGTACTGTGTGTATAAAATTAACTTAATTTATAAAATTCTGTTTGTAAGGTATATCAATATGTTGTCAAATAAGATATAGGAGGTATAGATCAATACTAGGGTTGGGTACCAAAACCCGGTACCAGTATGGTACCGGTACCTAAGTAACCTGTATGTACTGAACCGAATCAAAACACGGATTTCGGTGCCGTGCCTGAACGAAAAACCCAACAAATCTATTGCACCAAATCTATGCCATTAATAAGCGAGCGCACCACGGTAAATCATTTCCGCGAGTAAAGTGGAGCCCACAAGCTCATTTCAAACCCCGCACGCGCATGATATGTCATCTGCACGCAATTATTCTTGCGCTCGATCTTCTCTCTCCCCTGCTTGCGCGAACATGTTTATTTTTGGCAGGGCTTGCTGTTTTAGTTGTAATCTCAAATGTCCTGGGTTATTCCCCTTTTCCGGAAGTCAGTATTGGAGCCTGTTTTAAGATGATTCATTCACTTGACTTGAGACTTCTGGCATTGGATCATAAGATTGTTTCATAAGCTTATTTTATTTATTCATTTACTATTGATTTTGTCTTTTATTTAATGTAATTTAATGTATTGTTCATAGAGTACATCTTTTTCAGATACTTTATTATTTTCCTTTTATGCAATTTCATGATAAATCATTCAAGTGAACAGTTGTACAGTTTCATACTTATTTGCATATTGAAATGAATAGTTCTGTAGCCCTCTGTGTTGTTTTTATTTGTTCTGTTTGGAAGATAACCAAGCCCTTAAATCTCATTTGTAATATATATGATTATAAATCAAGAACAAGGCATTTACAGCTGTATTTATAAACTGCTTATTAATGACTATTAATATTGGAACAGTGCTTTATAAAGGATGAACCGACTGTTTACTAATGCTTAACTAATGATAAATATTTGTATCTAAAATGCACACAAACAGATTATACTGTGGTTAAGTATAATGTATACTGTACCTGTTGAATAGTGCTGATTATTGAAGGCACATAATTTGTTTAACTCTGGTATAATTCTTTATATTAATAGAGATCATGCCCAAGTCCTCGAAACTAATTCCCACATGACATACTCATTATGTTGTTCACATCATAATGTGCTAAGCTTTGTGATCACGTACACTTTTAACATTGCATGTGTTAGATATGTAATTGAAAATAAATAACAAATTTACTGTGTACATTATGCCATATTCTTGTCACATTGTTTGTGCAGTTGTTGCTGCACAGTTGCACTGTAGATGCTCCTGTAAGATAAAAGAGGCTCATTGTCCTCTCACCCACCCTGAAGGGTTGTTCATTTGCATACAATGGCCATTCCATATGCAAATACACACTGCTACACAAGAGCTGAGAATTGAGCACAGAAATTCAAGGGGTTCAGAGTTACAGTAGTTCTCAAACCTCAGAACACCTGGACTGCAGTTTTACTTCCAATTTTAGGTGTACAAGGACTAAGTGTGGAATTTCAGCTGTAAAAAAAAAAAAAAATCTCTAAGACATCTAGTAGTTATTGCAAAAAGAGGGTATTCAGCAGCAGTCAGACATTACATTCATTTTATTTTAGGCATTTATTCAATAAAAATAATTATATATATATATATATGCCCGGAAAAATGGATATCCGTCTCACTGAGAGCCATCTGTCCTGGGCCCACACAAGGATCTGGTGCGCCAGCTTGTACAAGGGGCACGAACACAGACCTCCTTGGTGGTTGATGTAAAAGACTACTGACGTGTTGTCGGTGCGCACCAACACGTGTTAGTCTCTTACGTCTGTGAGAAAATATTTGAGTGCCTGGAACACAACCAGCATCTCCAGACCGTTGACCAAATAAGATGGCAATCTTCCCACCTCAGGCTGAGCGGGCACTCATGACCGCTCCCTAACCAATGAGGGACGCATCCATCGCTAGCACTAGGCGGCGAGTCAGAGCTCCCAACACTGGGCCTGATTTAGAAACGCAGGTTTCCTCCACATGTCTAAAGCACATCCATCGTGACTTTGATCATGCGAAGCGGATTTCCCCTTAGGGACAGACCTTTGTTTCTGAGCCACCACTGTATCATCACATTGGACGTAGATGCCATAAGGCCGAGCAATTTCGAAACTGCCTGACAGTGAGTGACCGGTCTTCTTTCACTCTTGCGACTACAGTGAGGATCGAGACTACTCAAGTAGGTGTCTTACGAGCCCGCATCGTGGTCGAGTCCCACACCATGCCTAGATAAGTGGTTCTCTGAGCTGGAGAAGGAACACTTTTCTTGGCATTCAGTCTCAACCCCGCGGGGTAAGAGTGTGGTATGCTTTGCCCCTAAAGCAAACCTCAGGGACTACCTGAGTGAATGATGGATCGATACATGGAAGTACGCATCTTTTAGATCTATTGTGATGAACCAGTCCTCGGGCCTGATTCGTGCTACAACCTGCTTCACAGTGAGCATAAGATCTACGATGGGCCTGAGCCCTCCATCCTTCTTTGGAACTATGGAGTAGCGGCTGTAGAACACGCACTCTTTTTAGTGAGAAGGGACCACCCCGATGGCCTCCTTCCTCAGGAGAGTTTCGACTTCTTGTTCCATCACCAGAGCCTGCTCTGTATGAACTATCATATGAGTGATGCCCACGAATTGTGGCGGAGCTCGTCTGAATTGGATTCAGTATCCTCTCTCTACAGTATGCAGGACCCATTGAGACACATTTGCCAGTAGTTTCCACGCAGCTACATAGTCTACTAAGGGAACCAACCTCTCAAGGCTGGTCTCTGATGATTTCTGCTTTGACACAGCCCACCCTCGGGTGAAGCTGTGCGCGGACCCCCATGAGATCCCGGTGGCGAACGTCTTAGTCCTGCTACGTTTCCGGGCAGAAGATACTGAGACCAATGTTCGCGGGACATGCTCACGCCTTGTAACACTGGCAAGGTTGGTGAGACGGCCTCCCGAGGGCACTGAGGAGAGATGGGCACCGTGCGATGCGGTGTGTACCACTCTTCCCCAGAGGGGCCTGCCCTCCGAAGTCCTGAGCATCAGGACTACTGAAGTCTTCTATTAAAATTACGGTCCTCTGACCACACCCAGGAAAACCAAACTGGTAGAACCAGAGCTTGCTAGGCAGGACCCAACAGGGCACTCTTGGCAGGGGCTCCCACACCGCCAGGTGACCCATACAGGAACCTTTAAGACTGGTCTCTGGTATCAGAAGAGCTGCTAAATCGGTGCCCTGAAGCGGAGGACCGGCAGGGAATGGCCGATCTAGCTGCTCTAAAAACCTCAGAGGAGGTGGCGAGCCTTTCAGCTCCGCTACGTCTCCGGGTGGAAAGAACTGAAAGCAGCGCTTGCTGGAGGCCGCTGCCCCCTGGAACACTGGCAGGGTTAGCAGATCGACCTCCCGATGGCACTGAGGAGAGATGGGGCACTGTGTAATGCAGTGTACGCCTCTCTTTCCCAGGGGGCCTGCCCTCTGAAGTCCTGTAGAGTCAGGACTACTGAAAACTGCTACTGAAACAACGGTCCTCAGACCATATTATCACCAGAATCATAGAACCAGTCCCTTTAAGACTGGTCTCTGGTATAAGTAGAGCCTCTAGAGACCATTAGAGGAGGTAGCAAGCCTTCCAGTTCCGCTACGTTTCCAGGCAGACAAACTGAAAATAGCGCTCACTGAAGATCGCTGTGCCCTGGAGCACTGGCAGGGTTAACAGATCGATCTCCTTATGCAGGGTCTCCTAAAGCACGACCCTCAGGTCTTTCTTTGCTTGGAGGGCCC